>JAITYZ010002918.1:0-11818 GCA_027744595.1 Paronellides praefectus
AACCGAGCATTCTTCTCCAGAAATAAATATTGACAGAATGAATATTCGAGACTTTTCCGAACACTGTTCTCTTTTACATTATTTTGAATGTGAGTAATATTTATGTGGTTTTATTTGACAGAAGGTAATCTTAATGATCTTCATTCTTTTCGTATTGCACTTACTTACCACTTCTGGTCCTGCTGATGAAAAGAAGAAACTTATAAAAAAATATATATGAAGCTTTAGTTATGCTCGTTCAATTTTCAATATTTACTCTTACGCTGTTTTGAAACATTTCTTCAAACCGTCTCAAATCAAACTCTGGATGGATGGACTAATAATCAACATTCAGTTTGACTCTTTTACTTTTCTGTTTCTGTAAATGAAAGTGCATTTCGGTTCGGTGCCCTTTCGAGAAAGATTCAATCCAAAAAGGCATAGATTAAGTTTGTACGTTTTGACTAGCCAAAGCCAACTTAATACAATCTGTAAAAAGAAAACATTGAGTATCACCATCTGCATATTATGGGAATTGGTTGTTGTTGTGAGTGCTTTATGTTTTTATACTTCAGTCTCTGTTGTTGAGGAGTAAAATTTGGTAGGGATTTTTTGTAAGTCGATCCCATGACATTGACATTTATCAATAGCCAAGCAAAGCAATAATATTACACAAAGCTACACGAAAAACAGGAAGGGAGCGAAAGAGAGAGATGTATTTCCATGATATTTTTGGAGGTAAATGATACGCAAGAGGGTAATATATTAGAGGCACATCCATCTGCTCCTGTAGTATTACCTACATTGTTGGCTTGATATTGAATATGATGTAGAAGGAGAAACCATACCAAGAATAAGAGTACATTTGTATAAACAAAAGCTTTTCCTAAGGAAAAAATAAAATCCCTCTTTACCACTTCCAGCTGTCACACAAATCTTTGCCTTTTTTCAACTTGCACAGCCTTAGAGGTAATTAAAATTGCCAAGTAGAAACAAACTTCGAGGGAGGATCTAGCACATTAAGGTTTGAGTTTGTTTGGAAAAAAAGTGGTGAAAAATACCGACAAGCTTATGAAGGCGATGGAAAAAAAATGATGATGCGGATGGTGGACAGTAATAATGAGCCATAGTTTGTGGATTTTGTGTCTCAACGAAACGGTATTCAGAGAAGAGCTTAGAAAAAAGGGTGATGATAAACGTCTTTCCGCTGCAACCTGCATTATTATTGGCGTGCTCTTGTATTTTTACGGAAGCTTTTCTGTGGATTTAATCCTCGCACAGTAGTGACAGCATAAAACACATATATTATTAAGTTTTATGAGGAAAAAAATGAGTCGTCCTAAGCCACCGTTTTAGTAAGTAGCGTTATATCATTGCGTGATACATGCCATTAGAGCATTAAATTGTTCGCACTGCCTTCAACACTTTGATCATTGCAGTTATTCAACCGTTTTATGAAATTTTAAAATGAGCAAATGGCAGGTAATTAAGTAAAAGGTATGTATATACATATATAACAACTTGACATTAAAGCATTTAGAATAATTGACTTTTCAATGATTGAAGTGATTGCCATGTCAATGAAAAACAATAAGATTTATTTTTTTTGTACGAAAAGTATTGTACATTTACAATAGGTCCCTGTTTTTTACTACAACTTAAAACTAATCTTAGCATTGATGTTTCATAATAATAGCAAAACGACTGACCATTCATCCATAAAAAAGCTTTTGTACAAAAAAACAGAGGATTACATAAGCTCACGTAATTATTAAACTCTTCGTGTAAAAGGACAAAACAAATAATTTTTTTTGCATTGATAATTAAACATTCATGAATTGTACAAGTCACTGTTGCGCACACAATCAGCAGCACAATCCTCGTAATGCCTTGTCAATAAAGTGGTAAGTCCGAGCACGAACCAAGAATCAATTAAGATGGAGTTCCAACACATTACATAATAGCCGTTGGCCTACAAAAGTTAAATATTTAAAGTATTTACGTAATAGTCCTTAGAAACGAAAGAAGAAGCTTCAATAACAAGTGTTTTTAGTCTAGTATAAAGAAAACTAGAGAGAGAGAGAGATGATCTTGAATAATTTTGTTTCGGTTTTTGTGTAAATGTAAATCTTTTATGTAATTTAATAACCCGTGCTCCCATCACACCACCGGGTTAATAACGCCGCGCAAGTAAAATCACGTAGTATTATGCTAGGTATATTTTTTAAAGATAAGAGAAGAACAGTCAGCAAGTAGTTATCAGCAAAAAAACTTGTGTAGATAATGTAAAATGGAGTTGAAGATGAGTACGCAATTTATCAAGTAGACAAGGTTACAGTGTTATGTTTTAATACAAATCTTGGTAACAAAATTTTCTCACGGCTCAGTTTTGAATTTTGCCTTGAGACAAGCAACAGGTTGTTGTTGCTTATGAAATATATATACATATACATAATAACAACAACTCAACGCACGTACTCTACCAAGTACTCCATTCTTCTGGTTTCATAAAAATGTGCAAAACAATAGGGTGATTACTTTTTTTTCTTATTGCTTCCAATAACTAAATTTACAATCTCTCATCATAAATATTTACTTGCATAAGTGTGTTTAGATCTTGGTAACAAAATTTTCTCACGGCTCAGTTTTGAATTTTGCCTTGAGACAAGCAACAGGCTGTTGTTGCTTATGAAATATATATACATACATATAAGTAATAACAACAACTCAACGCACGTACTCTACCAAGTACTTTATTCTTCTGGTTTCATAAAAATGTGCAAAACAATAGGGTGATTACTTTTTTTTTCTTATTGCTTCCAATAACTAAATTTACAATCTCTCATCATAAATATTTACTTGCATAAGTGTGTGTAGCACATTTTCAAAATGGGTAGCATATAATTGATCAAGCGATTCAGTGTTGCCTCGGAGATTAAGTACCACAATTACGATTTTGATTTAGCAACACTTGCCTCATTTTTCATGTGGCATTTAACAACTCTCTTGAAGTGGCATTATTTCATTCGTAATAAACTCTATTCAATTGTCAGTAAGAACCTCCTTTGTGATCTTATCAAGACGTTTCGAGTGAGATATTACACGACATCTTATGTCATTATGGAATCAAAATTAGTTTAGTCCCCTAATCTCCTGGGATGACCTGGGTTTTGAAGACCCCCGAGCTAAACTTCTGAGGTATCCATTACCGAAAACAATTTGAAAATTCAAAACCTTGTTTGAGTTATCACAGGCGGTCGGAAAAACGTTAAATGATAAAGAGCCAAGAATGCTCTTAATAATACACTTATTTTTTGCTGCTGGATTTTCTAATTTGAAGGGTATTATGAATGTGTACAATAAAGTGGAATGGTGGGCTTGTAAAGATAAAATGCTAAATTGGTCAGATTCACAAAATTTGGATCACCTTCAGGTGTTTGTAAATAACATAGATTGTAGCAAAATAAGAGTTTGCGCAATAATGTCTGGAAGTTAGAAAAATTATGTAAAATTACAAAAGTATTATTTCCGCAACCGCATTTTTCTCATCCTTTTCATTGACCTCAAAAATCTTATTTATACTTATTGAAGATCAAGATTATTATGTAGAGTTTTTTTCTTCTCAATATTACCCATTGCATTGATCGCTTTTAATGCAACTCATTCTTTTCAAGGAGTTTACATTTAAATTTTAAATAAGCAAAAACCGCAGCTCCAGCAGCATGCATAATGCATAATAATTGTATTTTTTTTGGACAAGTGGGATGACCTAAAAGTTGAGTTGTTCATGAAGGATTCTTTGGAACTCGAGTTGATACGGAAATTGTTTTTACGTGTAGAGTAGCTCCCTGTAATTCAAGCTGTACTTGTTGCTTGAAGAAACCTCTCAAGTCATACAATTTTTGACCGTTACAAAAACGATACAAAGTATAAAGTTTCTTTTATGTCTACAGAAGAAGTGTAAAGTTTTGGCGTGATGAATCATGGCTGCATTAACAACAACACCGCTGCTCTGCTGCTGCAGTTCACCTTTTGCCTATATCGACATGTAACTTGCTTGATGTACCATCAAATATATCCAATCACAATACGTGCGCACTTGGTATAATATTATGTCAAGAAGAATAAAAAATACCCAAGCAAATCTTTATATGAGTTGGTATAGTATGCATACAATATTAAATGGTGTCAAGTTAAGAGGAGGGCCTTTCGTGGATGGTTTCTTTCCTTTGAGGGACTCACTCCGGCAAAGAGTCACAATTTCCTGAGTAGTGCTCTTACGTACCCAGTTACCTAAACCTATAAAAACATGTAGAGCTTCATGTGTGCATGCTTCACTGCTTCACTAGGGCTCCTTTTTCCCTTTCTGTTGACTTCTGTGGTACTTTTTCCTTTTATTCTTGCCCAAATTGGTAAAAAGGAAAGAACTTATTTTTTTTGTCCGTTGAACAGTTTGCTACCTTATAAGGACAAGGAATGAAATATGAGAAAGAATATGCGGTGGGAGATGTACAATTCAAAAGGTTCCATTCCTTACAATNTGAGAAAGAATATGCGGTGGGAGATGTACAATTCAAAAGGTTCCATTCCTTACAATTCCATGTTCAAAAAACCTACTACAACGCAATACGATTTGATGCCATGATGTAAAAAAAGGTTATTATGTTGTGTTTATTGCCTTAACTTTGATACAAAATATGATATAGCATGAAGCTAAAAATATGTATATAAAAAACTAGTATAATTGTACATGTTTAGTCTATCCTGTCTGCCACGGTGTGAAATGGGAAACGGTTGTGTTGTGATGATGGACGAGAAGGATGACTCAACTTCATGCGTACACAAAACAAAATCCTAAAATTGAGAGAACACGTATATCTACGTACATAAAAAGTCGTAGCTATAAAATAAACATACCTGTTGCACTCAGGGAAAAATTATAACGTTGTGCTTGACAATTATAAAAAAACTACAAATTCTCCCAGGCCGACACCTTATACATATCTGCATCGAGAGGGATCCAGTATACAACAACTTGTGGTTGTGACTAATATTTTCTTTGTGAGAACGCGTTTTATTTTACAGAGACGTCGGGGAATAAATTCAAATTTGCACGTTTTTTTTGTTAGGTGGAAAATGATGGTTGTGATGATTATCGTCATTTCCTCGGAAATGGTGGATGTAAAAAGCAGGAAATTAGCTGCGATAGAAAAACTTGCTACGGTGAGATTTATTTTAAAAAGAGGTCTAATAACTTGACCTGGCTTTGTGTTTATTTTGAACAAATGCACGCTGAAAATTATTTATTTATTTATGCGGGGATGGAATCTGATCCTCCGTCACAATTACATGTTTTACTCATTTCGCTCATACTTGCATTTCATTATCCGTTATATTATTGCATGACAACATTTGGCAAATTGTTCATGTCATGTAAAGTTCAGCTGATTTCCTTCAAGATTGGTTAAAAAGTACTACATTTCCTACTTTAAGAATGCTATAAATTTCTTTGTCAAAGGATTAAACAAACCTTTGTTACGACATGTTTGCTAAATGATTTAGATAAATACTCTGAAATTTTCAGCAAAGCGGTTCTGCATTATAGCGTTACCCCGGTTTATTTTTAAAAGCAAAAACATTAAGATATCAAACATATCCTATTATCACGTAAATATCACGCCGAAAAAACCCCTTAGTAGTAGTACCTTTACAAGCTGGCAACAAAGTGAGATGACTAATAGGTACATACATTAACATGAATACTTATGCATACAAAATTGCTTGATGCTTTGATGAATGGGTGTTTGTGACTCATCATCATGCTGAAAGTTCCAGACACAGGGAGATCGAGCTATTCCACATCCACATAATTTTCCCAGCAAATTATATATGTTGTACGGGTACACAAAAGAAGTAGTCCAGGTGATGCGTTTTCAAAGGGGAAACCACATTAAAAGATCGTACACACTATCAATTTAATGGAGTATTACACAATCTCATACCTTTTGTGCTGGTATGGTCCTTGCAAAATAAAACACCACCAAAGTTTCTTTAGTTAAGTCGATTTGCGCTTTCATAATCATTTTAATTACTTTATTTTTCCATGTTCACATATTTACTAAGCAGTTTTACCCTATCGCTATTTCAACTCAAGATTATTAAAACTAATGATTGGCTATCATACATTCAAGTGTGAAACACAGAGTGCATGTCAAATTGCATGTTTTTTTTGCGTTTTTCTAAGCGTTGGATACATATATCACGCGCTAAATGTTTTCTATGAAATATGAGAATACGTAATCAATTTCGCTGGAAAACCTGAGCATAATGGGAGCAGATTTTTGAAAGGCGTTCACTAGGCTAATATTTTAATGTAAAGTTATACTTTCGGAGGCTTTGTGTTTTAGGAATTTGCATTGCAGTTTTGAAAGTTGAAGTGAAAGGACATCTCAAATATCAAATAAAAACCTTTGATTAGTAGTAGAAATAAAAGTGTTAAGTAAACATTGTTTTTTGTTGAATTTTTTGAAAGTATATTGCCAGTTGAAAATCCTACCTGTTCATTTCACAAATATAAATCATAACGATAAGCGTGTGTTGTGTAGCTGAGCTTTTAAAATCCAAGTAAAAAATCAATATTTGAAGAATCATTTAGCAGCTTCATCTAAAGAAATTTGCCAGTACTTAAAGACAGTGGATTGAAACGAAAAGTGCAACAGAAAGTAAGCAGCAATAGTTTAAAAAAACTAATGTCTAGTTGCTTGAAGATCCTTCATCCTTGTTTGTTTATAGATTCATTTTGCAGCAACAATAATATTGCGTTTGCATTATTTGTTATGTTGGGAATTATCCAATGATACAAAAAATAAAGTTATTGATATGGGCCACTAACTGATGTTGTTGGCGTTTAGATAAATGCAACAATCGTAAGTTTTCTATGCATCACTTCTTCCTGACTGCCACACACAGCAACACAGCACTTGTGTGCAAAACTATTTAAGATCTATTAGTAAACATTCAAGCACAATGTTTTCATTCTTGCTACAAGAATATACATAATATAGTATGTAAAGCAGTAGTGGCAGCGAAATAGCCATTTGTTCGTTTTAACACACCAAGTCTTCATGAATCACAAAAGATGCTGTGATATCTTACATTTAAAATTTAGCCATTGTTGTTGGTTGGTGTATAAATGTAAATGAAAGCATTTTTTGCTTACTGAGTTTCCATTTGAGATAAATGCAATGCTTGAGTTCACATATTTTACGTAAAATTTCAACTTGCATTTAAGTTAAATTTATGAGCTTAAAACCGCCACGATACAATCTGGCATCCAGGGAGATTGATCCGAAAACGCAGCTCATATAATTTAATAAACTTTGCCAGTAATTATGATGTTATCTGAACTAGTACGATTCGCTAACGCTAAGCCTTGCCTTTCATATTGTCATTTCCGTTACAAAAAGGATTGGCGGATCAAGCTTACATAAATTATTTCATCTCTATAACGCGGTTTATTAATTAAATAAATAAACTAAGTAAAAAATCCACCATATAAATATTATTCATCCCTTTTTATGATTTTCGACGGGTGCATGCAACTAGTCACAAAGTTCTTGCATCAAATGCTGAAATGTTGCTTAGGTTGACTTGAGAGAGTCATGCAGTGCAGTAAATAATGACGACTCACCCTCCAACGACAAGTTATAGGTTGGCTATGCACAGTGAGTTCAATAATAATAATAATAATAATATGTATGTACCTATGTTGTTTGGATTAAGGGCCTTCTTTTTACTCTTGCTGCTGCCTCCCTTTCTTACAAGACAAAAAACAAGCTTTAATGCAATGCGTTATAACTATAACGAAGAACACCCCAAGCCACACTGTGAATACTTGTTAAGTTACTTGTGTATATCTACGTGCCTTTTTATCATCCCTTTTCTCATGTGCAGATGTGTAAGTTGTTTAGCCCCAGTAGTCTTTTTGTATGCATGCCTTTTTTCATTTGATTATTGTGATGCTGATTCTATTTTTTTTACATTGCATTGGGTTTTTTTTCAATTGAGAGTAATGTATGTATATACAGGACACAGCCATCACACCACATTTACGAATCATTTCAAAAAGGTTACATTACAACTACCCTTTATATACTATCTTGCATGTAATGTAAGATGCTGCATCGTCGTCGTCATCGTCATATTATTGTGTGTATATTTTGTATTGTATTGTTTGGCGTAGCTGGTAAAGTAGGTACGCTCTGCACTGATTCTAAGATTTTCTTCATATACTTAGCAGTCCATGTTAGGATGTCCAAACGTTCACATCGTTGGTTGGGTACCCCACACGTCTATGCACTTTTTTAATAATTTATTTCTCAACAGTGTGCATTTAAAAACAACGTTTCCTATTTATTACCATTAACTGTGCTATTGTTGTGATGGTTGATATCATCATCATCATCAACGTGAAGAAAAGGAAGCCTTAAAAAAAGTGAGTGAGATTTCGGTGATCGTACTTAAGATTTTATTGTGCTGCAGTTTTGTCAGTACGTTGGATCTAAATAGTATATACCATTCAAAAAAAGGAAAGATTTTATTTTGAAATTTTTTTTGTAAGCCCTTCCTCATGTTGAAAAAAACAGGTACATGAGGAGAAGAGGAAGGAAAAGGTATCCTTTTTGTGCGTGTTATCATCATCTTCAAATCTTTTGGTTCTGTTTATATTGTAGCATGGTCGTTAGTAAAGCGTTGTTCCTTTTATTATGCGTGCAAGATGAAGTATCCCATGTACAACTATATTTTGGTATAGTGCATATCTTCATGACTTGCAAGCAAGCAACCTGTAGCTCACAAAGTCAAACTCGACAGCACACATAAAATATTACTCATGAAACAGTCTCCGCAACATATAAACAAACATTTTTGTTTGAATCTCTTCAATGTGAGCTGCTCCAATTCATGGTTTTGCACACAAGAGTGAAAAGTCTCGCTGCATTTATTTTTTTTTTTACAGCAAAAGCTAGTTATTAGTTAGGTATAATTATTATGCAGATTCAAATTATTTCTTTTTGACGGGGTAACAGTGCAGTCGGTGTAGTACACGAATTATTGAATGAGTAAAACGAGTAATAAATAGGTTTATAAAATACCATTTCAGTTAGGAATAACTTATAAACTGGTCTGATGAGAATGAAAGGGAAATTTCATTTCATTTTCAAAATCAATGTCTCAAAGGCCTACACAACATTGAAAAATTAGCTGTGTTACATGAGTTGTTGCCCACAAAAGTTAATGCATTTTTTTTTTCAATAGATTTGTTTTTGTGACATTCAAAAAATTACTTGCTTGAGTGAGTCAAATCAATTAATACTTTTAATTCATGCTACACAGTACATCAAGTTGTTTAAAAGAATATATTATTATGTTCCATTCACATCATGATGACTGCTATTGTTGTTGTGTGATGACTATGACTAAAGTGTAAAATGTATTTACGATAAAAATGAAAATCAGAACACTAAAATACGCACTTGGTATTTGCTAGAAAAATTCCTTTGTTTTATCAGTCAGCAATTTGTTCAATTACGACGAATTTGTTTTATTGATGTATTTTTACAATTCCAGTAACCTCAATACAATTGTGCAAATACAATAGAACATCATTTTTTGTTTATAGACATAACATTTTGAGTGCATCATTTTATTTTCTTGTTTAACACTCAAACATTTAAGTTAATAGTACTTAAATGATATAACATTATCTACCACACTTTAAATCTCTTTCGGTGTCTCTGAACTATTTTTTTTATATTCTCTAATCCATATAGCGCGTCAGTGACATCTTGCATTTCTTTTATTATTTGTGTCGTTAATCAGTCAAGCAGGTACATACATACAAATACATGTATCCGGATAAGTTATCTGCGTGTTTGATGTAAGGAAGAGGAGGAGAGGTCTTTTTTAGATCGTAAAAAAATATTATTATTTTTCTGGTTTACCCATTTGCTCACTATAATTAATACGCCAACAACGCGACATAATATATATTAATACCTACTTGTATCTCCTCAAACATTTTTATCTTGTGTTTGCGTACAAATACAAAAAATGCGATACCCTCAATTTTGCAGCGTTGCTATTTCTAGTGTCAACTTGGTAACCGCAACGTTTTATAGATATAAGCTTGTAACAGTACCCTGCGTGTGCAAGTTGTGTTTTCAGTATTGTTATTATTGTGTTCTTTGTTTGAAATGAACGTGTGCTGCATGTGAAATAATAGTATTTTGGTAAAAAATTCAGGAAAATTTCAATATAAATATAATACGTAATTGAATTTTTTTTTGTCTTTTTTCTATTTTCTCCAGTTTTACAAAAAAAAATAATGAAGCTGAAACAGTGAAATCCAGTGAATTTTTTGTGTGATTATTTCCGACGTAACTTACTTACTACTACATACGTACAAGTGAATGTGCTACCGTCAAGTTACGGTACAAATTTGTGTCTCCATGAACTACATACTATCATTTATGTAGAGCAACGAAATAAATCATAACGTTCGATCTCACCTTTGTTGTCAATACAGTTTGACCTATATCACCGCGTTTTTTTTCGTTTTCCTCGTTGAAAAATTGTGAAATCTCAGCAAAATGACGCTGAAAAGGACAATCTGTATAAGTAAGTTTAAAACTTTTTAATATTCTTGATTTTGATTAGGATTTAAAAAAAAATATATAGTATTGCGGCTTTTTCTGCTTGCATTCTTTTATTACTGCTAAAAGGCTAACTGAAACACGGCGACAGCGTACGAAAAGATGCGCAGGATATAAATGCGAGCAGCTTTAGGTTAATTCAATCGTCAATCATATAATCATAATTAACGCCCTTCACATCTCCCTATCAAACTTGAGGAAAGCATAAGAAATATAATAATAGCTATATAATGATATCTTTTACTATGCATTTATTTTCATTTCCCTGCCACCAGTTTTTTTTTGTTTAAAAAAAATAATTGTTAACTTCCTTCAACAACTCTTTGATAACAAAAATGCTTGGAGTTTTCCATTTAGAAATAACAATAATGTGTATACCTATAGTTGATTTTTTTTTTAAATTCTTCCACTTGGAACACAAGAGTTATAAAGCGATGTCGTTTATATTAATGTAAGTATTTATGTATGTAAATAAGTTGCAAAATTCTTTTTTATCTACATATATCGACCGTTCCATTTACTCAAACAGGGCAGTGCGCCATCATTATTGTTTTATATAAAAGCATGCTTTTTAGATGCCACAGGATAATCCAAGTAAAAATTCTCACAATCCTGTCATTGTTGTTTTTTTTTTCTTGTTGTTACAAGCACTTTACTTGACAACAGCAGCTTGCCTCTTCCATATACCCATTATAAATAATACACATATAAGAATAATAATAGTATTGATAAAGTTTTGTTCAGGAAAACAAGCAGTTCCCATCAAGTCAATTTTTTTTCAACAACAGCTACTCATATTTTTTTTCGAAGCCATACATCATACTAAAAACTTGTGCATGTCTTTACATGATATCATTCCATTTTATTACATCGAATTTATTTATTCGTGTGAAAAAATGGCTCATCATGTAATGATGAGGGTTCTTTCTTGGTTGTGTAACAAAAATTTTGGTATACTTAATAATAATATTATTTTAAATATGAATACGAATAAATATTATACAAGCTTTACCAAATCATCATAACGTTCATCAATCTGGATTCTGGATACAGAAAAGCACAAATGAGTATTGTTATTATAAAGATATTAAATATAAATATAATAGTTAGCTGGTTTTAATATATCA
>JAITYZ010002919.1:0-13864 GCA_027744595.1 Paronellides praefectus
TATTTTCTTTGCATCAATCTTTGATAAATGTTTTAAAATTGTAAACACACTAATTTACATCAATGACAACTTGGACGCAAACGCATACGAAAACAAGTTATTTTGCGGTCGGTATTTAGAACCACTAATAAAGATTATCTTATATTTTTGAAGAGTAAACAATAATTTAATTTGTAAAGAGTTTCATATTCCAACATTTTTAAATATTAAAAGTGCTTGTAACTAGGTATGTACTAAATATAACTTACTCTAGTAACTAGGCTAAATACCAACTGCGTCATTCGCGTAATATATGTACGTGTCGTTTAAAGGATTTTTCATGTAACACAGACGTATACATATGATGACCAAGTGGTACGCGAGTGTTGTTAAGCACCATTTCTATGCTTGAAAATTAATGAACTATTTACACCGAAAAATCCATTTTGGTCTTACTTGTTATTTCTGTCGATTATAGTTAAAAGGCGTTTTGTATTCTGCTACTTTATAAGCTTGTAAGTTTAGCGAAACAAGGATGTGAGCTATTAATTCTATGTATATTCGACAAAAATTGATTTTATAAAAGGATGTTCAACTTCCACCCCTATTTTAGATGGCCGATAGCAGAAGTGGCATGGCCGAATGGATCTATTGTCCAAAAATGGCAGGAATTAGTTGAATATGCCCCATTTACTCAATGACACATACATACTACCTGGTTCTGTACTAATTTTGTTAATAACTTGAAAATTAATGAACTATTTACACCGAAAAATCCATTTTGGTCTTACTTGTTATTTCTGTCGATTATAGTTAAAAGGCGTTTTGTATTCTACTACTTTATAAGCTTGTAAGTTTAGCGAAACTAGGATGTGAGCTATTAATTCTATGTATATTCGACAAAAATTGATTTAAAAAAAGGATGTTAAACTTCCACCCCTATTTTAGATGGCCAATGGCAGAAATGGCATTAATGGCCGGATGGATCTATTGTCCAAAAATGGCAGGAATTAGTTGAATATGCCCCATTTACTCAATGACACATACATACTACCTGGTTCTGTACTAATTTTGTTAATAAAGCAAAAACCAAAACCCCACAATAACTGGAGCTTCTATTAAATGTTTTTATAATGCCCCTTTTACTTAATGATATCAATTTAACATGCAGTGTTATTTTGGGACATGTTCTGCCATTTCGGCCATTATCCATCAGCCAGTGGCCATAACAACCTTGATTTTAAAACTCAATTGTGGTAGCAAAAATAAAATAGTTCATGCACTTGTAACGTTCGTATGTTTTCTAATAGCAGTTTATTATGTGTAGAAAGGAAATAAGCCAGTTTAAAAATCGACGGTTATTTTTAATTTAGATTTTAGACGCAACCACTGATTCACGCCCCTCTGTTTAAATTGATAATATTTGTCGAGTCGAGATTAACATTGATCCACTTGACAAACGGTTCGCCAGGGTTTCCAGAAGTAAGCTTTTCATAGATAATTTCCAGAATAGATAATTTAAGATTTAAGATTCGTAATATTTAATTAAAATACATACCGTAAATAATAATTAAATAATTAGTAAAATAGTAGATTACTGGAAACCAAAACTTTCTAACTCCACTGACAATGCAAGGTGTCACGGTTTTCTTGAACAAAATCTAAACCCACTTACTGTAGCAAATACATAGACTCAACTAAAAACAGCGTGCTTCTTTATAACTATTAATTCGCTTTACACAAGAGCTCTCTGTATTCCGACTCGTAAGCTTTGCAAGCTGCATTTGAATTAAAATCAATATAATATTAAAGTCAATAGCCTTTTTGCAGTTTAAGGTGTTATTTTCAATATTTATGCCTTTTTCCAGCATCTAGTCTAATTCATTTAGTCAAAATCAAAAACGAAAAAAAAATCAAATTGGGTATGGATAATGCAAATTTGATGCCATTGTTCATATGTAATTAATAATTACTAATTATTAATTATTAGTTTATGCATATATTTGCCAGGCTATCAACCATAGGTTTGCCTTCAAGAATTAAATTTTGTAGTTTTCAAAATATACTGAGCGTATTATTTAAAAAACTATAGATCTTTCCACTGGGGATGTAGAATTAACTGATTCAGATTTTAAACCACTGAAACCCTAGGGATTGTAGAAATTATTTTCGTAGATTACTGATCGTAATTATTTTAGAAATTGGTGATGTGGAAAACCTCCCTAATATTTAAATCTATTCGTTAGCTTAGTTCCAAATACCTCTTGAAACTCCAAAGACAATGTTCGGACTGGTTTTGGATAGCCAGTAAGCTTATCCGTATACGTATATAATAAAAGTAAAATAAGAACGCAAAATGAGGGGGCGTTGACTTGTTTCAAGTTGTTTTCAACATGAATAATAAAACCGGTGTAAACCCGGAACAAGTAACTACCGAAAGCTGGTGAACATTTATGATAGTAAAATAAGAACGCAAAATGAGGGGGCGTTGACTTGTTTCAAGTTGTTTTCAACATGAATAAAAATGGTTTTTAATTACTTTTTGCCAACTGTCCTACATTATATACCTATGTGTTTAAATATAATTGTATGTAAAGACAAAACAGCTACTTATATATCGGGTCGTAAGCATACGAACTTACATTCCAAGAAAAACCAATATTTTAAGATCAATATTTTATTTACATTTCAAGATTTCATTTTCTCTATTTGTAAATTTTCCCGGGATCAGGTTTCAAATCATTTAGGCAATTTCAAGATTTTTAGCATTAACAACTTTAAAATTCTAGCAAAATTATTTCTGGACAAAACAATAAAAATAAGTTTGGTGAAGATAGTTTTGCATCAAAATAATGCAAATAACCAGTAGTTATAAGCCAGGTGAATGCATGATTATTCCCATATTTACAAATGTCCTATTTAGTATGTTTTAAAAATGGACATCATTACGGATTCAACTTTGAGCAACTGGAACGTCTTACCTCATTATCAAACCGCCATATTTGTCTAACAATATCTCTCTTTTCTTCATTATCCTTACAATTATAATATGCTTCATTATCATATTCATATTTTGAATTATCAACCATGACGAAATTCCTTGTGATGTTCTCTTTGAACCTTATTGAGCCAGGCAGAAACAAATCCAGCTTGATGAAGGGCTTTGAGTCTGAATAAAAATTGTGGTCCATTCAACGGAATTATATTGAAATCTCGTAAGAGGACTTAGCCTTAAAATCTTACAATTTTAATCATTTGTTAAGTTAATTTATTTTAAATTTGAGCGATAGTGTAAAAAATCTATAAACAAAGTGGCTAATTGGCACATGACTTAAATTAGTTTACTTTTTTAAACATTTTTTCTAAGCAAGCGTATGAACTGAGAAGATATGAATGCCATAATAAATTTGTAAAGCTTTAAAATGCATCTTTGACTTATTTTACACAACACGATGGCAAATCCTTCACCCAACACAAACATAAAAGTTGCCATGCTCAATCCAGAAAGGAGAAGAATAAAAACTAGCATCACATGACCACTCATCGATGCAGCTTCCGGACGATGAGTATTCTCATTTGAAGAGTAAAGAGCTTTTCTTGTAGCAATTGTTCTGCTCCACCAATCCCACAACCCAGACATTTCCATTCCCTTTAATCTACGAACAACATACCCAGGAACTTGGCCCTGAAGAATGAAAGTTTTATATAGTTTAGGAAAGCTTCCCAGACCAACAGACACATGTAAAAAGCCCTCTCGTTTTAGACGCAATGCAAAGGCAAATGTCAAGTATTCTGGAACGATCAAGGCAGATCTGGAACAGTTTTGTAAATGGGCAAACAGCAGCTGCATCTCTTGACATTTAAATTCCCTAGAAACATCTTTTGATCCTATACACTCATGGGCTCCCGCCTTTTTTCCATTTTGTAATATTTGAGGTAACAGCAACTCATCCTCTGGATGTAGTCGGGTGTTTCTAAAAACATGATTGAAAAATTTTGCTGACTTTCTAGTCAGGTTGGAATTCATGTCCGATTGAATTGTCGAGCTATCATATTTTGTCCTAAATTTTTCAGCCATCATTTCAACTTCCGAATGTATGTGGTTTCCACCTTGATAAATCATATGGTCAGATTTATACGAATGGTCAAATGATCCACGAAATAATAGCACAAACCGAGTCACTCTTGTGTAAATGGTAAAATTGTGTTGCACCAATTGGTCAAATGTTTCGTAGGGAACTAAACGTCTGGGCTGAATCATATTGTATACATTTGTGTTTCTATAAGCATTGCTAAGAATAATTGCTCCAAACATGTACGGAATTAATATCCATCTTAATCGGGCTGATTTCAGTACTTTATGCGGAAAGGAGCCTCCTTGATCCACCAATTGCTGATAACAAGCAAACAGATAATCAAATATCCTTAAACTCAGAAAACATATGTTTGGTCTGAAAATCCAGTTGGCTGAAACTGAGACTACTAAAATAGCGACCAGTATTACCACCCACGAATTAGTCTCGTAAGCAATAACAAGCTGTTTAAATGCCATTCCTTCTTTGGGAAGTTGACCACAGCTGACAAATTTAAGACTTGATAATTTGTCTTTTAGAAGTAGAGCGTGATGTAATGGGGCGTAGTCTTGCAGCAGTTCCGTATTCAAACCGACTCCAGTGTTATAATCCCTGCTTGTACGAGTCAGTCCAGTGCTCACTTGACATAAAGATTCTCCGTATAAATCCACGCTTGCATTTTTCATAATTGACACCCACAAGTGGGCGTACGCTATATTAAGCTTAGCTCCTGTATCAAAAATTATAAGACTTGAAACTGACAACTTCAAAGAAGCCTGGCAACTGTAGATTAATCTGGCAATACTGCCTTCTGGCTCGTAATTTGTGTTACTGGATACTTGCCAGAATAATGTTTCAGATTCCTTTGGAAAAGCAAGTTTATCCAAGTGTTCTATTGGAGGCAGCTTCTCTCGCTGGATACTTTGCAACTTGTGCAGTGGACAATACCTGTCATAATCCGAAGTCGTCTCTAATTCTTCACTTGGATTAACAAAACCGGACATAACAACTCCCATTTGCTGAACCTTTAAGTATGCAGCATCTATTGTTTGGCTCAATACTTGCGTTTCAATTATCAAAAAGTTATCATGAGCTACATGGTGAGAGCGCTGCGATTCTCTTTGTTGAATCATTAAACAAATAATAGCGGATAAATCTGTTTCCGAATTCTGCAGGTCAATCTGTTTTTCTGGCAGAATTAAGGCAAAAACTGATGGTGTATCGTAATAGATGAAAGCTTTGTTAAAAATGTTATTATGGAAATATGGAGCACTATCAAACAGTGGAAATACCAATCTATTGTACGGAAATTCGTAAGAAGGTGGACGTGTCGTAATCTGAACTAAACACTTCCAAGGTATCGTTTTCATTGAGTATGGCAAGTACTTCAACTTAAGACATTTCGATTCATCGAATATAGAAGAGTGAATGTTTGAGTATCTACCACAATCTATTTCCGAAATTATTTTACTTTTGTTTCCGCTGGAATTTATGATTCCATGTGGTACCCATTTATATTCATCTCCCCAAAATGGTTTTTCTTTTGCATTGTTCAGGTAATTGTTGCGAATTAACTGTGGTTGTCTTAAAATAATTGGATATTTAATTCGATTGAAATCCATAACGCCTGCGTTATCTAGAACCACGTGACAAAATTGCATTCCAAATGTATCAAGTACATGGAATAAGTCTACAATTATTTGTCGTAAATTTATTTGTTCATGAATTTTTGGGACGTCAGATATTGCAAATTGCGACAAGGATAAGATATATATCAGGTTAAATATTTTCCAAACGTGAAATTTTAATGCAGAAAGCATGATGACTGATGATAAAAAATACAACAATTGCAATAATTGTAACGATATTATTTTTAGAAGCACTACTTCTTGTAGGGTGCTGAAACAAATTTTGCATCTTTTAAAAAGTTTCAGCAAGGAGCATTGGAAAAACTACAATTTTTTGGCAGATAACCCAACAAATATAAAACATAAAAATATGTTTCGTGATACAAACACTATAAGTTAAAAGCTAAAACTATCGCTGCAAAGTAGAACAAATTGATGTGCTAAACTGTGGTGTAAAGTGTGGCGTAAACCAAATGGATTTTTAGGAACAAGAAAGCAATTAGTTTTCTAGACATGTAGTTATTTTATCCAGCTAGATGAGTTTAAATAAAAAATCGATTTCTACCTCTTGTTTTGCTCGATATGTTGAAAATATGAACTTCGCCCTTTCAAAATTTCAAACTTGGAGAGCTATATCGTTTCTAGAAAATGGTCAAATTTAATAAAATTTCGTTGTGAATATATTAATTTTGTCGTAGTAGGGTCCGAAAACAATACTTCATGTGGGGTGTGTAATAATTTAAAAAATGACTATTATACTAATTTTCTACCAAAAGATTTTTTTACCATTCGAAATATTATAAAACTAAACTCCTTTACACTGCTAGTGGTTTTAGAAAACCATCAACCATTTAAAGGCTGCTTCTGATAGAAGCCTTGGAAAGTACCTTTTACAGTTTTTCAGGACAGTATGCTGATGAAAATAAATTAATAATGCAAATTCATTCCCAGCAAATTACTATGTAAGCTTCAAAGCCATACTTTATGCTTAACAAATATTAAGCTGGTTGCTATTTCTAACTGTAAAGATGTCTCACTTTGTCAGGTATTCAGAAAAAATATCACCTTTTCTAACGCTAACCAACAAGCGCAAATTCAATACACACAAGAATACTAATTACTAATGTTTAGTAACCCCTTAAAATTGTCAGAAGCACTTTTGTGATCTTGCAAGCTTATGTTACTCACAAATACGTTTCGAATGATATGTTACACGATGTCATGATAGAATCAAAATTAGTTTCCCTTCCCTGAGGGGATGAGGTGGAAATCTGATTTTCGAATTCGACCAAGCTAAGGACCTAAGAACCATTGCCAAAACCAAAATTTATAACCGTTCTTGAATTGCGACATGTAAAAATTTGTTTTCGTGCCCCTTCCCTGTAGGATGAGCTGGTGACCTGGTTTTCAACTTGCCCGAGCTAGGGTTCCAAGGCATCCATGCTGAAAACAGAATTCAAACAATAGAAACCGTTCAAGTGTTATCGCGCGGCCGGCTGGAACATTGCTTTTTAATAACACTTTTGCTTCTAATAAACCCTGGACATTTGTCAGTAGAAGCACTTTTGCGACCTTTACACTTGTGTGATCACAACAAACAAAATTATAACATCTCAGACAACTAAAACCTATGTCACAAATATATCACATATCCTCTGGATTAGGTACAAATTTCATAAAGCAAAATGGTTCGATAATTTATAGATGAAATATTGATTCCTTTTTTAAGTGTTTACCATTGCTCTGAGAAGTTTCCATTACATTGCAAAATTATATATCCTTCATTAACACAAATATATATCATTTATTTGAATTAGCATGAAATTAAACTCTGTTTAGAATACCGTCAATCATTATAGTAGGTATCGTGTTACTGACAATATATACCTTCCATGAAACGGTATAAAAGGGAAATGCACGGGTTAAATGGGTGACCATAAGGTGACAAATGAAAGATACATGATGAAAAACAAAGATGATGAAATGGAACGGAAGTGCAGTAAAAAAAATATGCATGGTGATGGTATACCCAGTGGCCCAGGGCATATCGATTCGTTTGGTAACATAAATGCTGCTGCTGCAAGGTAGGAATTACTCAAAGGAGACATTTTTAATGCTCAAAAAATGTCATAAAATATTTTTTTTAAAGTCCAAAGGATCTGAAAACCCTTAAAACCTCACTCTACGTTATCAATATCAATATAATTATCTTCAGATGAGCTTTCCCCATCTAAATCGGTACCTCCTGTGTTGAATCAATACCAAAAGATTGCTGCAAAGCAGGTTGCACCGCTTAAACTGCACACGCGATTCCAATGTTGAGATGTTGTTGATTTACCAATGCACTTCGGATAATAGTCTTCATGTTGATAAACAACACTCTAGGTGTGGATCTTAACCTTATCAATTTTGTGCGTCCTTTCGCAAGAACGTGCATTTTTTGACAGGATCATCCTGCGATTCCCGCTCTTCATCTTCGCTTGATAGATTCCTGGCTAGGCGCTTTCCTCCTGGCAAAAGAGGAGTCAGTTTTCCAGCAATAATTATTGCGTTCTGTCTTATATACCCATCCGGTATTTAACTGGTGTCTTGTGCGGATTTTTCCTTCTCTGAAAGGAAAATGATCCGAAGTTCTAGCCATTTCAGAAAGTCGTCCTCGTTTTCAAACGGATTCGCATGTTATGTGAGTTGACAAAGCTGCTTCCGTTTGTCATCTTCACCTTGGAGCTCATATTCCCCTGTCATCTTCGATAGGAAAATATAAGTTGCCTTCATAAAATCATCTTTTAAACTGCTAATGTTCAGGTAACGGTCATTTTCGCTTGAAAAATACACTTGAAGAGATTTTATATTAAAATATGTTACCCGCAAAATCATACAAAGATATTCAAATAATACTAAAATATTTCAACAACTTACTCGTGGTAAGGGAAAGACCAAGGAGAAATTTCCTGCCTTTTGTGAGCCAATACCGCTCCTCATAACAAAAAATTGAACCTACGCATAAATATATGACGAAATTTTGGTTTTAACCGTTTTTTGATTTTTATGGACGTACCTTGTGTACTTATAACTTTTACTATCTGGATCGACAATAAACATGTCATTAATTTTATTTTTTAACACAAGATCTAAAAAATAAAAACAGAAAGGTCTTACCTGATGAAAAAATAAAAGAAACCGGTCGTGCTTGCTTACTTGCTTTTAATTTCGTTGATTGTTTGTTTTACGTTATTCTATCAGGCCTTTCATTTTTATGACTTAACCCCAAAGAACTTAACTAAAAAATGAATACATACATATATTTATAATGAGCTTTCGTTTTTTACTGGATGTTTCTGTTGCGTTTCGTTTTATGACCTCATTATTACTAACATTGGGTACGTGCCTAAATTCATCTGTGTATAAAAGAAGAAATATTCAAGGTACGTAACGAAGAAGGGACGCTTCGGAAAATTGGTATAAATACCGAGCTCAAAATTGTACAGGCGAACAGGTAGCCCGGCTTAAAGCTACCCCGGAATATTTCCTCCCGGCAAGACCTTCCCGGCTTCCCCCCGGTCCCCACTACTCCCATATTTTTTGTTCTACTCAAAATCGTTAGAAAATTAAAACAAATCGAGCAAAAATTAAAATTTACTGCGTAGTTTTGGGTGTGTATCTACTCCTCGCTTTTACAAGTTGTGAGGTATGGTGTTTACAGCGACAAATTAAATATCATTATAAGAAAAAACGAAGTTATTTATTTCTATTTTTCTCTTAAATGATTTGACATTTTCAGATTCAAGAAATGGTGACACAGGCTAAAAACGAGCAACAGGACTGTAGTGGACAATGTCAGAATGCATACAAGAAGAAAGGAAAGAAGTGAGGTGCGAGGGGTTTCCAAAGTTACCAACAGTTCAAAAATATCAAAGTTGTAAAACTTTTCAATCCTTGCGAGTATACGCCAAAAATATGTCTTTATTGATATTGAAGAATTAAATTGCTTTAAAAGTTCAAAAAAAATTAATAAAATTAAATACAAATTTAACAACATTTTATATGCGTATCCAAATTAATTGTAACGTATTCAAGAGGCATGTGTTTTGTTCTACTTTCCTCAAGGTCACATATATTTATAGAAGAACAAAAAACTGATTAAAAGGCTAGTTAAGTAATTACGTAAAGTTTTCAAACTGAACATGAAAAGCATAATCACAATACAATTTCTTCGCAATAGCTTTTTTGGACAGAATTGAGTTTAAGTAAATAAACGATACATGGGGAAATTTTTGTCACCAGGGAATTTCAGGGTTCACTCATACTCAAAATAGCTATTGCGAATATGGCCCTGTACATCCTCCCATGCAAAAGTAATTGGTCTTATTGGCTGCATTTAAGTATTACACGGAGTTTTAGTTTAGTAATGAACCTATAAACTACCTCTTTAACATATTTATAAATATATATAATTAAATCTAGAGGATTAAACTTTTTCAACCAGACAACTAATATTTTAACACTTTTATGTTTCCAAAGCTTCATTTCGATCAAAATGAAAACAAACGTTGGAGGAACTGGTGCAAGGAACATGTAAAAAATGACCACCAGATTGCCCTCAAGTGACAACCCTTTTGGAACATTATCATCCGGCTTGTCATATTTTGTATTATCAACCATCTCGAAATTCCTTGTGATGTTTTCTTTTGACCACTTGACCCAGGCAGAAACAAATCCGGTGTGATAAAGGGCTTTTAGTCTGAATAACAAAGTTGGTCCATTCCACGGAATTATATTGAAATCCCAATTTTGAAACACTTGCATGTACGTCTGAGTACTCAAGTGAATTTTACCGTTGCTATGACCCAGATTTTGTCTCTTGAGTTGTAAGTAGAAGTTTAGAATTTTATCTCTGTCATCAAAGAATGCCTCCTTTTTACATTGGCTCACCTGTTTGTAGAAATAACTTAGATTTTTGTTTGAGGGTAATATTTCTTCTGTATTTGGTTTATGCAATAAGGATGGTAACTTTCGCCATCTTTCTTTCGTTGCTTTTGTGGAACTATTTCCAACATGTGAAACAAAGAGTAAAGGCCAGTAAATATCCAGCACCGTTGGAATTGTATTGAATTCAGAAGAAGACAAGGTATTCCGAACAAAATTATTATTTATATTCAATGCCATTTGCTCAAATTTGAATCTTTGCTCCATTGAACCCGTCCAATAAGGGGAATACAATGTAAAGTTATGCTCAATCAGATCTTCTAACGTGTCAAATGGGCGTGAGAGTAAGGGGCTGGTCAAATCAGTGATGTTGTTTCCAAGGTATCCATTCGTCAATACAATTGAGCCCATTATCCATGTGCCGTAGATCCACCGGTTTGTAATGATATGCGGAGCGCATTCCTGTGTCAACAAAATGTTGTACCAAAAGCTCCAATTGAGAAACTTGTGGCGTTTGTGCATTTTACTCATATCCCCATACGATACCATAAATAACCCACTTACAATTGCAGTAATGCCAATCGCTATCCACGATGCAGAGCTGTAAGCAGACACAAGTCCCTCCAAACTTAAGAAGGGGACCTTGTGTACGGTCGTGCATGTCAGGAAGTTCATTTCGCTGGGTAGTTCAACCCCAAACTCAGTTTCCAGAGCAGGAAACTCATCGAAATAGAGTGAAGGGTAAAAAGCTAGAGGGGTCCAGAGAATTTCGTTTATTACTATTGAGGTGTTGAGAGATGTAAGGAGGACTTTCAATAATTGGACGTGAAACGTTTGTATTCCTTGGATATTCTGAAAACTATCCATTGGGTCAACTAGTAGAACAGAGCATGCCACGGACACATCCTTCTCGTACTCTACAATTTCCTGGTACGTTTGTTCAGCGGTAATATCAAAGAATTGCATTTGACGGGAATTGGACAAGACGGAGAAATAGCAGGGCATGTAGCGAAAGGCACTCAAATTAGAACATTTCTTATAAGCCTCACAAAAGGGTGCTTGATAAGTAACCAAACTTGTCATGTGGACATGGTAATATTCTGGTCGGAGTAGATGGTTGGATTTTGTGTCGAACCAGAAAATTAATTTAATCGCACCAGAGCTGATTTTGTTGAATTTATGCCATTGATCTTGGAAACAAAAGAAGAATAAATGGTTGTCCCATGGTCTTTTCGCCAAGTGTCCGTCAGACTTTCTTGCATGAACTACGAACCAATTATGCTTCCAAATCGATGTTTTTAGCATAACATCACTGTGGAATACAATGTCCAGGTAATCATCAGGGTAGAATGGCGTAGAGAGTGAACTGACCGCCCTTTGAATTTGGAAACAGTTGTATGCGTCCACGTAAACTTGAACTACACATGTTGACCTTGGGTTGGGATAAGCCTTAAATATGAACGTGTTTGGGCTTGAACGTAAATAAGTTCCTTTCCCTTCACAAGTTATGTCTCCCAAAAATGGTAGTCGTGCAAATTGCATTTCTGAAATCATTATTGGAAATGGTGTAGGGAGGATATTATAAGAAGAATGCTGACGAATCCTTTTTAGTGTAACCAACTCAGTAGTACTTACATGGATAGCACAATTTTGAAAAGGTAAAAGAGACTTTGACAGATCTAAATCCTGAGACCTCACTAACCAAAGATAAGACAAGCTATTAAAAATGGTCAACATCGCTACAAGTTGGACTTCCATTTTTAGTTGGGATCGGCGTTGTGATTCCTAGGTTTTAGGCAATTTAATCAGTTTTTTAGAAAATTTTGCTCGAACTAAATGTCATGCTGCCAAATTTCCTTGGTTATTTAGATGCTCTTTTTTCGTGAACTGGTCTTGTTTGGCCAAATGTCAGCATCAAAATGCAAATGGTGAAGCAAAATGACAAAGCTGTATATGGATGAGATATAGTCCAGAAATGTAGGAAGTACATCTCGTCCTGTGCTTATCTTGAGAAAAACACGGATGTTTAAATACGATACCAGATGTGCAAAATACTACCGGACCAGTAGTATCGGTATCTTCTTTTACTTTCTTGTAGGAAGGTGTTTACCAATGCCAAATACCTTGGTGAGTCCGGAAGACTCATTTTCGTAAAAAACATTCAGAAAAGAAAGCAACTGAAAAACATGGATATCAAACACTTAAAATTAATTACACATGTTTGTGAAATTGATGAATGATAAAATATTTTATTTTCTTGATTTAGCACTTTTCTAAGGCATAATATACCGAATTTCTGTCCCAAACACTTACTTCTCGTAATTGTATTCTACCTGGATATTTCCTACCTCTAACATTTTCTACCTGTATATATACTCATATATGTGCAAATGGTAGTATACCTGTAATTTAGCTACAGCCCATCTTACTGATAAATCCATAATGATGAATAATACCTTGTAGAACCTTGTATTCTACTGGTGTAGACTTTGACAAGGTTCAGTAGCTCTTCCGTGGTTAACGAAGTGAAAATTTCGTTAAAGCATACTGGTAAGGTTAGGGTATAAAACCGAGTTATAAGGATATATTACATCAAGTAGTGGAAGTATTTACAATCAAGGAAATATATTACCGGAAGCAAATGTTTGTTAGTAAGAAACGAACGTTGATTTTCTTAGTTTTGTATACCTTACTTTTATAAAACCACTCACCGGTTTTAATGCAAACTTATTTATTTACGGTGAAAAATATGTCGTTTTTGTGTATTCTCCATTTTAAATGTTTGCAACATGACACTGTGCTTAAAATTTTACTTCGGGGATACAGCTTATTTGAAAGAAGCTGATGTTGCAAATTTAATCAAAATTTTCGAGCTCTATACATTGAGCCCATAATATTTTTCCCCCACAAATTCATGAACAATACGCAGATTTGGTTAACTAGCAGACTAATTAGAGAGAAAAATATCGTTTTCTATAATCAATGTGTCGATTTAACTGCATATACGAAGTTTTATGCTAAATAGTCTAACCGTATTAGAGATATAATGATTTTTGTTGAAAGTTTACGTACTTACGTACGTACGTAACGGAGCATTTTATAAGGTAGCTTT
Organism: Paronellides praefectus; assembly: GCA_027744595.1. Classification (NCBI taxonomy): domain Eukaryota; kingdom Metazoa; phylum Arthropoda; class Collembola; order Entomobryomorpha; family Paronellidae; genus Paronellides; species Paronellides praefectus. Next base: position 13,719 of record JAITYZ010002919.1, read on the forward strand.
AGCTTTGCTATTCAATAAACAGTTTTCGGTAGTTTCTTTTTCCGGGCTTACTCGGCCCAGTTATTATTGCACTTATTATTTTAATTTGTTATCATTCGTTTATTATTTAAAATTGCTTAGAGGTAATATAAATTTAACATGTTACG
>JAITYZ010002920.1:0-16585 GCA_027744595.1 Paronellides praefectus
TCGATAACGTCTCCATTCTTAGCAACTAATTTGCAAACAGGGATACTACTTTTATTTCTGAAGTTGGTAATCTGGTTAAATAGATCCCATATTCTTGTATGAATGGAGATTACTTTAATTGCACTTAAAATGGATTTTAAATATTTTATTTAAATAATCGAGTACGCTCAAGACCCATGTGTGATCACGTGCAAACCTCGTAAATTGTAGTTTTATGACAATAAAAATAGTTAACGCTATGCGAGGTAACTCCATCACAAAAATCATTAATTGTAGCCTTTCAAGACACGCGAATGGCCATATTATTACACTTTATATTATGACCTTCGTGTTGACAATGTTTAAATAAAGCAGTAAAGCATTATTTTTTTGTAATGTCGTGGTTGAAAAAAATGTTGAAAAAAGACTAAAAAACATTATCCATTAATGTCGCCATTCACTCTTTGGGTGCATGTATCCAAGTAACTTTTGCAGTTGCATGATAAGCTCTTTGAAAGTCCGCCTCGAAAGTTGATGGAAAATAAACAGGTAGCATCTTTTGTTCGCTTTTGCCAATTTTGAAAATATCCTCTCGCATCACATTGTCCAAAAACTCCAAATTGTCTTTTTTGGGATTGGATTGCCAATCATGCATGTTAAAAAGACTTGTTCCAATCTCCTGTTTTCCAGGTACCCCAGTACTAAAAATCATATTGTTAGCTTTCCCACAATTTCCAGATATCTTTGTCACCTTCTCATGAGATTGATTCCGGTAAAATCTGCATAACACACGGAGAGTTGCATGGTAAATGATTTCCAAAAGGGACAACAAACTAAATCCCATGCACAGTCCTAAAATGCCCCCAGCACTGGAGAGGAGATCAATCCCCGTCGTCATTTCCGTTCGGAGTCGGGGGAATATAGAGTCCACGTTGATATAAACGTGCACAATGGACACGTTCTTTGCTCTACGCCTATAATTTTATGATAACCTATAAGTACATAATTGTTGAGTTAACTTTGCTTAATTATTATTTAATGTGGTCATACAAAATCATACAGCAATTTATCGTAGTTTTCATGCTTATCTGAATTTTTCTCAAGCAAATCCCTGATCCGCGCCTCTCTTATTCGCAGTGAGGTCGTTTGCATGTGGTAATGTATGTCTGTGCAGGCAGGTAAACAGTCGCTGCATTCTGTGTCTAACCCGCCCTTTATGATATTTTCTTCCGTTTTCGTTTAAAATGTGGAAATAATTATTACGTTTAAACAATTGTATGCAAAATTAAATAAATTAAAGGTATTTTATGGTGTAAATTTGTACCTCGTACTTTCACAGTGCATTGATAGTGCTGAGGTCTACAGTTGGTTTCATTTACCAAGCCTCCACCTGTCACAATATCAATTAAGCAAATTTATCTTTTCCTTTTCATTGAAAACCAAAAGTATTTATTGGATATACTTACGAGGCATGTAATAACGCAAACAGTTGCACTCTTCCAATGTTTTCTTTGAAATGCACTCATCCATGCAATTGGAAGGGGTATACTTTGTGTAATAATCTAGCTTCTTCTCCCCTTCAAAGTAGCAGTGACGACTTTCCACCCCAAACTTTTTGACTGAGTCATCAGACATTGTGATTTCCGGGTGAACACCAATAAAAACCTCAGTACTTGATCTAATCGCAATGCCATTGTCCTTCATGCGTGGGAAGTCCAATGGGGAATTCAAGCCAATCACAAAACCTTCGGAATCTTTCAACGAACAAAAAAACACTTCATAACAAAACTTTACCAAAAAGGATATTACACCTGTCCATTTTTTAAATAATTTTTTCCGTATATCCAACCTGTACTTGTACAGCTGTAGTCATTAGTATCAGGATCCAGTAAAATGGATAGTCCCGCAGATCTCCCAGGATACCGTTGTCGATGTGGATATTTCCGACTGTTGTTCTGCTCCACCTTGTCAAGTAGCAAGTTATCATAGTTTAAATCAGCTTTCTCCCAGCCCTTCACTCTTTCGTAATTGTCTTCAGCGTGCTTCCTTCAATTTGATGGAAAAAATCATTTAGTATTTAGTTTTACTTGGGCATAAATACAAATATAAACACTTGCGTGAATCTCTTTAGCAAGCTGAGTGGAATCATGTTGAATGTGCAACATGCGCCGAAATCCGAGCTCACTCGTTGGAACAGCTCACTGCAATTCTCTTTCCCATCCAGCCAAAGGCAATAAAGAATCATTTCCTCGCAGGTTTGAGATGACTAATGGAAATTTTACGGAAACGAAAGGATTTTTGAGTTCTTGCTTAAAAGTGTAAATAATTTGAAATTTGACAAATAAATTACTTTTCGTAGCGTGGAAACGGCATCCAACAAGTTATCCAGCTGCTTCCCACGATTCTTCCTAATTCCGTCGGTCAGTTCCGACTTTGTGATTGTACTGTTGTGAAACTTGGAAGTGAAAGTTTTTGTGGCGTAGCAAATGTGGTGAGTGTCAATGATGGATGCCATATTTTCCAACATGACTTTATTTGAAAGAGTCCCGCGAATACCGCTTAGAGCATCCCTGTTTTATATATAATATGCACCTGTGCAAATTTTTATTCATTTAAAAAGTTGATATTTTTTATCGTTTCCAATTTTTTAAACCGTACTTTACGTTTCCTTCATGTATGCTGTTTCTGATTTTACTAACGCTGCAGATGGTCACGGCGGGAAAGGGAATCTGATTCAATTTGGTTTGCTCGTGACTAAATGCTATAATTATCGGATGTGCCTTGTATTGACTCCACACGTGGGAAATTAAAATGGCTGCTACGGCCACTGCTATGGTGAAAGCAGTTAACCAAAACACTCTAAAAATATGCAAAAATACACATTTTATTTTAAAGCATAAAAAATATTAGGAATGCTGTTTAGAATTGTTATCCCAAGCATTGTATTTCATTACCTTTCACAAATATGACGCTTCCTCTGACCAAGATAATGCAATCCGTGGAGGGAAGTGTCACGGAAGAAGTGGACTGGACCACTGGTTTCTTGTGGCTCATACCATTCCAAACTCTTGAGCAAGGAAACATATTCCGCTCGTCCTACCTTTCTTTTACCTTTTCTTCCAAATCTTCCAAGAGAGGAAGTAGAGGGATGGCGAAACGGCTTATCGTAAATTGGATACATTAATAAATGTACTGTGGACAAAATTTAAGAGTTTTTGTGCTTGGTTTTTACGATTTATGATTCTAGCCAACGAGTTTCACAACGTGTTTCATAAAGCGTTTTAGTCTAATATTTTTATTGTTACGCTCTTTAATGTAACTTTTGCAAAAATTTATAAAAACTTGTAAAAAATTGTATTGATTTCATCTAACACAAATTCATACAATTATCAATAATTGGACATCAACACGCTTATATATAGAGAAATAATGTAGCGTATTGTTGGCGTTTTTATTACAATGCACTTAACTAGAGAAAATCACGAGTTTGCATGTCGCCTCCTTTTGCTTTTTATCTATTTATCTAAAGCAAAAACCATGGTTAAAAAATGAATAAAGAGCAGGCGAGGCTAACAAGTCGTTAAAATTAGAGTCATATTTTTAAAAAAAATTCTTAAAAATCTAAAATGGCGGTCGTTCACAAATCTGTCTGTTGTTAAATAAGTGATGAGTGAGGTTTTCTATATATTTTAGACTGCTTTTATTGAATGTGTTATCTAGTTTTAAATGTTATAATGCATTAATTGTCCTTTGATTTTTTTTAAATCGCCAATGACGTATTTTAAGGTGAACGTGACACTTTACAAGGCCTTTTATTTAAAATGACATTACACGACTGGCAAAAAAATTGCGATTCAAACAAGAAAGGATAAGTGGGCTTGTTAACATTCTAGGTCTGCAATAACTTTTATCATCGCCTTTATTATCATTATCATAATACTGCACAGTTAAATTGTGTATTTGCTAATAATATAAGAAATTTAAGACTTGTTAAAGTTTACAATTTTTTCGTTTACAAATTTGCAATTTTGGGAATCAAATTTCACTTTCTCTTCCTACCAACGTCATATATCATTTTTATAAATGCGCATCTATTTAATAATATGTTGGCCCAGCTGCTGTTGCAAAATAAGCTCGTTTGAAGTCTGCTTCAAAAGGTGTACGGAAATAAACGGGCAGCATTTTATTTGTACCACTTTTTCCAATTTTAAAAATATCATTACTTTTTCGTGGTTGACAATTTTGAAGTATATTAAATTGCCATAATCCATTATTATCCAAATTATGAGCGTTAGTGGAATCCCCTGCTATAGCTTTCTCTTGTAAGCGCTTCCGGTGAAAGTTGTAAAATACACGAAGAGTGCCATGGTAAAGGATTTCCAAAAGGGAGAGCAAACTAAATCCCATGCAAAGTCCCAAAAGACCCCCTGCACTAGCGATGAGGTCGATGATTGTCATTTTCTCTTTTCGAAGTCGGGGGAATACAGAGTCGATACTTATGTAAACGTGAATGATGGATGCGTTCCTGGCTCTGAGTCTACATACAAAAAATATAAACATAATCTACCTTTAAATTCAGATAACATGTCAGATTGACTCAAATGCGTATGTAGATATCTTAGTTTGTTGACATTGGAAATATATACCGCAACTCATTGTAATTCTCGTGCTTATGGGAATTCTTTTCCAATAGTTCCAAAATCCGCTCTTCTCTAATTTGCAGCGAGGTTGTTTGCATGTGATAAAGTATTTCTGTACAAGATGGTAAGCAGTCATTGCATTCATCATCCATTTCCCCTTTTATTATTTTCTCTAGAATAATTTTTTAATTGTTATTCCATAAATTTTGAAGAATCTTTGCAATTAAAATAAAATTGGTAAATTATTTGAAAAAATATTTATGTACCTCGAACGTGCTCTGTGCAGTCATATTGCCAGACTCTACAATTGGTTTCATTTTTAAACCTGCCACCTGTCATGTCCAAATTCCCAAAATTAATTAACTTAAAATTGTTTAGAATTAAGAATAAAAGTAAATTATGATATAACATACGTGGCATGTAATAACGAAGACATTTACATTCCTCCAGCGTCTTCTTTGCAACGCACTCATCCATGCAGTTGGAAGAAGTATATTTTGTGTAATGAGCCAACTCCTTTTCCCCTTCCACATAACACTGGCGCTTTTCAAGTTCAAATTTTCTGACAGAGTCAGCGGATATTGTGATTTCGGGTTGGACACCGATGAAAACCTCAGTCCCTGTTTGAAACGCAATCCCATTATCCTTCATTCGTGGGAAATCCAATGGCGTATTCAAGCCTATTATAAACCCTTCCGAATCTTCAAAAAAAATAACACTTAAAATAATTCAACTTTTAATCAGCATATTATAATATTTTTACCATGTTACCTGTATTTGGGCAGTAATAGTCTTCCATGTGTGGATCCACCAAAAATGATAGTCCCGCAGATCTTCCAGGGTATCTTTGTCGATGCGGATATTTTCGTGTGTTTTGCTCGATGTTATCAATTATTAAATTGTCGTAGTTTAAATCCGCTTCCTCCCAGTCCTTCAACATTTGGGGCGGATGATCTTTTGTGCCTTTTCTTTATGCACGAAACACAATACCCGTCATAATATGATTAAAACTGCTTTTTGTCAAATACTTCACCTCTCTCGTCTTCTTCTAATTAAGCGACCGTTAGAAACCGGAAGTGAAAGAAATTTGAAATATATAAAAACAACTTTTACCTGAACTTCCTTAGCAAGCTAAGAGGAACCATGTTGAATACACAGCAATTCCCGTAATCCGTAATCACTGGCTGGAACAACTCATTGCAATTTTGTATGCCATCCAGCCAAACACAATAAAGAATCATATCCTCACAGGATTGGGATGCCTGGGAAAAATATTTTTATGTTAAAATTATTACTTCATATTTTCTTAAAAATCATTAATGTATTGTTAATATTTTTATATTTTACATTGCCAAGTGTGGAAAGAGTATCGAACAAGTGGTCGTACTGCCCGCGGTGCTTGATAAGTTCTTGCCGGAGTTCCTCACTTATTCTGCTTGATATATTGAGAAACTTGTGAGTGAAAGTTTTGGCAGAATGGCAAACGTGATCCACGTCCGTGATGGATGCTAGCTTTTGTAGGGTGGTTTCCTTTGAATTGGTCCCGTTTATTGCATCGCTTCATAAATTATAAAGTTATTTCTCATTATTCACTTAACTTTTTAATGCTCATTGGGAAGTATAAACCACTTGACTCAACCTTGTGTGTCCATCCCAAATAGACCGTTTAATTTTGTTCACGCTGCAAATGGTCACGGCCGGAAAAGGGATTTGATTTAATTTCTTTTCCTCGGGATTAAAGACGGTGACGATAGGCATATCTCTGTATTGATCCCACACGTGTGAAATTAAAATGACGGATAGGACCACTGACATGGTGAAAGCGATAAACCAAAATATCCTAAAATACGAGAGAGAGAGATAAACTATTTGAGTAAAAAGCATTTTCCAGGAAACATCGTTTTAAAAATCTTTTTACCTTTCACAAATATGCCGTTTCCTTTGGCCAAGATATTTTAAACCGTGGAGGGAAGTGTCCCGAAAAAAGTGAACTGGGCCACTGTTTTCTGGTGGCTCGTACCATTCCAAATTCTTGAGCAAGTAGACATGTTCCAGCGCTGAAGCCGACTTTCTTTTATTTATTCTTGCAAATCTTGGAAATGACAAAGGAGGCAATTCCTGGAAGGGTTTATTATGATTTGGATTATGCATTGAGATTATGAAAGAAAAGTATATTTTAGAAACTTGTAATTGTACAAAAATGTAATTTTTATGAAAGCTGGTCTCTTGTTGCTTCGCTTTTGTGCTTCTGTTGTTGCTTAGTTTTGAGTATATTTTGTCATGTAATCTATTAATATGGCAAATTTACCCCATTGCATCACATTCTTTTTTTAAAGTGATCATGATCATGCAATAAAGTGATAAGTTATGGGGCTGGCCACCGACATGCACCAAATAATCTGATGGTGAAATCAAAGGTAAAATGATAACTAAACATTTTTATTGGTGCTTTATACGAACCTTTTAAAAATTTGCACACTCAAATCAATTAATATTCATAATAGTTTTAAAATATGTAGGTAAATTTATTAGGCATTTAGGTATGCACGTGCTGTTTCTACGTCACAAGCCTTCGACTACTTTACTACGTTTCATTTTCCTTAGATGACCAAGTAATGATTATTAGCTTTTAATTAATTTTACCACCTGTGTTTCCATTTTCCCACGCTCTGGGTACACGCGTGCTTTGAAAATCCGTCCCAAAGTTGGTCTGGAAATAGTCGGCCAATTTACTCTGTCCTGTAGTAACACTACTTGTTTTAAAAATGTCATCCGAAATGTTGAGGTTGCTACTCACATCTCCTTGTCTTTGCTTTCCGTTATCAACAGTTCCATCTTGAAAGACTTTCCCCAGAAATCCGTGCGATTTCTCGGTATTGAATTCTGTCAACTTGATTTTATGCGCGTCATCCTGAGCACGAAAACCGCCACCACTGCTACGTATTTTCTTCTGCTGCTTTTCACGGTACGAACTCCAAAAGAGACGAATGGTTGCGTGATAAATGATCTCCAGAAATGAAAGCATGCTAAAGCCCATGCAAAGACCTGGCCAAAAAAACACCTGCATTAATTAACCATGTAAGAAAGATTTCCCTAACGTTGTCAGAAAGTAGCGTTCTAGTATTTATTTTTAACTGTTACCTAGCAAACCGCCTGCACTCGCTGCCAGAAAAAATACTTTTAGTTTTAACTTATTTTCTTGAATTAAACATTTAAATTTTTACTTAACTTACAAATAAGATCAATCACAGTGTTCATCTCTTTCCGTAGCCTTGGATACGTCGAGTCTACATCAAAATACACGTGTACAATCGCAGTGTTCTGTGGTTTCGAGCTAAAAAAAATGACAAAAACAGTATTCACCGCTTATATTTTATACCGATTATATTTTGGCACATACGAGGGTATTATCAAAAGTTATGCATGTTTTATATTAAATTTATTTCTGGTTAAATACTATATAATTACTCTTCTGAATAGTTTCGGAATAGCTTTTCTACAAGCTTGCTTTTGACGTTCAAGGAAGTGGTTTGCGAATGATAGGTAATTTCTGTGCAAGTAGCCAAACATGTGTTGCATGTTTGTTCCAGGCCGTTTTTTATAATGTCCACTGTCAACAAAAAAAAATTACAAATTTAAAAAAAAAATGATTTTACCAATAATAAAATACTACTAAATATAATCGTCACCACCTCTGACACGTTCCACACAATGATGTTGATCTGGCTTGCAAAGAGTCTCATTCTTTTCCCCTTTTCCTGCACGACGGTACGTAACGGCAAATGAAATATTAATTTAATTAATTCTTTTTAAAAGCAAACTTTAATTGGTTTTTATTACCAAATCCAGGCATGAAATAGCGCAAACAATTGCATTCTTTCTTGGTTTTGTATGCAAGGCATTCTTCCATACAATTAGAAGCTGTATATTGTGCATAATTGGGTAATGGATATTCCGTTCCATAGTAGCATTTACGCTTTTCCTAAAATATAAACAAGGATTAAAAAACATAATAGTCGTAAACTATTTAGATTAATTCACAGAATTTTTTTTAATTTACCAGACTATACTGATTTGTATTTGCATCCGTCATGGTGACTTCCGGTGTAATGCTAATAAAAACTTCAGAGTCTGGTTGGATGGCAACTCCGTTGTGCTTCATCTTTGGAAAAGTCAAGAGGCATATTGAGCCCAACTACAAATCCCTCTGAATCCATATTCAAGCAAAAGCTATTTTTCAAATCCGGGTCCACAAGAAAGGACAAACCTGCTGAGTTTCCGGGATAGTTTTGCCGATATGGATACTTCCTATCTTCATATTTTTCCGGGTCAAATATCAACTTGTCCACGTTTAAATCTGCCTGCCTCCATTCCTCTACAGTTTCAGGATCATCCCGCGGGTCATAACTGTTTTTCCGCAGTAAGGAAACCGGCATCGTGTTAAATGTGCAGCAATACCCATAATCTGTATCCACTTCAGTGAAAAGCTTGGAACAATTCTCAACCCCGTCCTTCCACACACAAAACAAAATCATTTCCTCGCAAGACTGGGAATATTCCCGGAGAGTGTGATGAGGTTTCAAGAGATGCTCTAGTTCACTGCTTTTGTTCATAATGATTTCGTCAATATCATCCCCAAATTTCCAATCGGATACAAACTTGTCGGAGAAAGATTGGGCAGACTGGCAAATATGATAAATGTCCAGAAATTTTGCTAATATTTCAATGTATTCCTTCTCGGTTAAATTCCCCGCCATACCTTGCTTCGCCTTCTCTTTTAACGCATCCACTTTGCTGCTTTGAATATTATTAACGTTGCAAATGGTGACGCCAGGAAATGGGATCTCATGCAGCGTTAGTTCGGAAGGGTTAAAAACGGTAACAATCGGCATTTCGGCATAGGATTTCAACATGTTCCTGATAAGTAGAGTGGCTGTTACCACCGCTGCTATGATAGCGGTGAGCCAGAATAGTCTGCTGGCCGTACACGGAAGATCATTAGAATACAGCTTGAAATATTTATTTTAAAAACTTTTATATTTTTTTTGTACCTTTCACACAAGTGGCGATTTTTTTGACCCAGGTATTGTAATCCGTGAAGGGATGAGTTATTGCAAAATTGCACGGGAGCACTTTTTTCCGGAAAGTCGAACCATTCCCAAGTGGAGCTATCGTCATCTTCTTCGGGCGATAAATACGGTTCCTCTGCTGCTTTCTTTTTGGTATTTTTGTTAGACTTTGGGACAAACTTCATCGTTTTCGATAATTTCCGGTAATTCTTGTATTAATTTTTAGAAAAGTCGTAAACTTCAATTGGTCCGTGCTCTGCGTTTTCAAAGTTTCTCAAGTAAAACGGTTGGATATTTTGGAATTCAATTGACTGAATGCGTCAAAGTTAAAGCTCATTGTTAAGGAAGGGCACCTTGATGCATGATCATCGTCATCATATCAGTATACACAGACAATAGAAACAGTTGTAACAAATCTGTTTTTAAAAGTTAATTGCAATGATATAATTTTAAAAATATGGTATTCGTTCACACAAAAAAAAGAACACAAAAAAAATAATTTTACCACCGGAGTGGATATTCGCATGTCACTGCTTTACATCTGCAACCGATAATTAGTTTCATGACAAATGCGATTTTTATTAATGATATCATTTTTTACAAAAGGCACACCATTTTTTTATACTTTAAAAAGCATTTATACATTTATTTCCCATTTTGTTGCCATTAGTTTTACATTTTATTTTATTTATGTAACAATCCATTTTGGACTGCTTATTTTTTATTTTTAATATTCAATGTACTTAACCCAATCAATAATATTACTACCATTTTCTCCTACTGATTGTAGCTGGTGTGTTGGTAGTCGCCATATAAGCCTTTTGAAAATCTGTCTCAAACGGCGTATGGAAGTTGTCTGATAGATCGTTGTCCTGTTTGACCTTCCCATTCATATTGAAAATTTCGTCAATTACAGTAACATTGTTGCTATTTTTGCTCATCCCAACAGCAGCAGTGCCATCACCCAGAAATAATTTGGTTGGAAATCCACCATTTTTACCCTCTTTGTCACGCAAGGAGAATGGGCTGAATAATCGCATATTATTATTATTAGCGCTATCATCCAAACTTGCAGCAGATATATTTTTATTGCCATGGCATTTTGAAGAATTCTCTCGGTATTTATTGCAGCATAATCGAATGGTTGCATAGTAGATGATTTCCAAGAGGGAAAGCATGCTAAATCCCATGCATAGGCCTGGAAGATAATTAAAAAATCATTGGAGATCGGAGATGTAGAAATCGTCAAGAATTAAATTGCTCTCATTAAATAAAATATATGATACCTAGCAGCCCGCCTGCATTTGCTGCATAAATTTGAATTAAATTTTTTAAGTTTGCTTGTAAACAAGCTTGTTTGTTACCATTAAGTTCAAAAAAATAAATTACGTTGCTTTTTCTTACAAATTAATTCGAGTACTGACATCATTTCTGTCCGTAGCTTTGGAACCGTAGAATCCACTTTAAAAAACACGTGCACAATAGACACGTTCCTCGCCTTGGAACTAAATAAAACGTTATAGAGTTTTTTGTAAACCTAGAATTTTTTTAAAATACAAGTTGGCATATCAATATTGTATTGGTTATTATTGTACTGTTGGGGAAATGCCTCAAAGAGTCTAGTCGTATAACTCTTTTTAATTTCCAAAGAGGTTGATCCCGTGTGATACTCAATTTCTGTGCAAGTTGGCAAGCATTGTCGACATGTTTTTTCCAAACCCTTATCCACAATTTCCTCTGTGAAAATTGGCAAATATTTTCTACAATTTAACATTTCTTAAATTTAAAATATTATTTGACAAACAGCTTCAGACATACATACCTCTGACTTCCACCGTGCAATTATATTGGTCCGGCCCTGTACACATCCTCTCATTCTTTTTCCCATCTATACAAACCATATATTATATCTTATGTCATAAAGTGTTTTGAGTGTATAAAAAATACCCAAAAGAACTAATTTTTTCTTCTTTCTTGAAATTGGCTTACGAGGCATATAGTAGCGCAAACAACCACACGTTTTATTGGTTTTCATTGCAATGCACTCATCCATACAATTGGAAAGTGTGTATTTGGTGTAGTGGGGCAATTGAAATTCGTTGTCAAAGTAACATTTACGTTTTTCCTGTAAAATATTTAAAATTATGCAATCCTTTCAAAGAAATTTTTAAATGCAAAATGAAAATTATTACCAACGGAAACTTTTCTGTCCCTTCATCCGCCATTGTAATTTCTGGTCTAACGCTAACAAAAACCTCCGAATTAGTTCGAACAGCAATCCCATTATCCTTGATTCGGGGAAAATTCAGGGGCAGATTAACTGTCACCACAAATCCTTCCGAGTCCGAATTGGCACAGTAGTACTCATCCAAGTCGGGGTCCAGGAGAATAGACAAACCAGCCCCTCTTCCGGCATGTCTCTGCCTCAACGGCACTTTTGTGGATTCTTGCCAACCGTCAACCAACTTGTCTAGAGTTACATCCGCTTCCTTCCACTCTGCCACACGCTGAGGATCATCTCTTATCTTATACACTGGATTATTTGTTAAAAGTGACAGAGGAATGGTGTTGAAGGTACAGCAAATACCTAACCAAAAATACACTTGCTAAAAAATCAACCATTTCTCAAAAATACACTTTGTCAAAATTACCGTAATCCGTCTCAACTTCACTGAAAAGGTGGCTACAGTTGTACTTTTTATCCCGCCACATGCAAAACAGGATCATGTCCTCGCACGACTGGGAAAAGTTTCTGATGGTTCCGATGGGATTCAATAAGTCACCCAACTCATTTAGTCGGTCTTGCAATAATTGATCTATTGGAGGACCAAATGCTTCGACGGATGTAAAGCGTTCAGTGAAAGTTGGCGTGGATTCGCAAACGTGGTGAATGTCCCGGAATCTTGCTAAAATTTTGAGAAATTCTGCATCCGGAATTCGACCCTCAATGCCTTCCATAGCTTTCCTGTTGTCATCGTCATTATTTAAAACTGTCTGTATTTATTTTTTTTGTATTTATTTTTTTGTTTAAATGATAAATACTTTCTTTTCCATCTACCTTTTCAACTCGCTCACTTTAGTATTTTGAAAATTATTTACATTACAAATGGTCACGGCGGGAAACGGGATTTGATCCAAAGTAATTTCGGTTGGATTGAAAACTGTCACAATGGGCGTTACAATGTAGGCTCTCCAAATATGCCAGATTGAAATTATAGCTGCGATCATTGCAGCGGTACAAGCGATCAGCCAAAACAGTCTGAATAAATGCAATTTTGAATATGATTATAGTCTATAATTTATAGAAGTCATTTATATTTTTATTGGAGGGATGAAATGTTATACCTTTCACCCAAATGGCGATTTTTCTGACCAATGTATTGTAATCCGTGAAGGGAAGTGTCCGTGCAGAACCTCACTGGAGCGCTGTCCTGAGGAGGATCGTACCATTCCCAGCCGGGATTCTGTTGCTTTTCATTCTGCTGTTCTGGGTCAACCCCCTGGCTACTTTTATGAATTTCCGAGTTAAATTGGAATTTTATCTTATCGAAAATTGAGCTCATTGTTGTCATGTAAATGACGCTACAATATTGTTACAACCCTAAATACTTATTAAAACTAATCTCAATTAGAAATTAGAGCCTCTGAAAAAGAAAAAAAAGTTTTTTTGTGTGTAATGTCTCCATGTCCAAAAGACCCTGAAACTGAAATTCGACGTATTAAAAAAAATATTATCGTAATGGCTGTCTTTGTAAATGTATTCATGACATATTTGTGGCCATTAGTGGATTTAATACGCATATATGTTAAACACTTAAGTTTGTGAATTCTCTAAAAGAGTTCCCTTGGTTGAGTATAAAATAAAAGTCATGTCATATGTAAGTGTTTTTGGAGGGACAAAAAAGTACAAATCACAAATTTGCGTGTGTCGCTTAAAAGAAAAATTACAGCGTTTTGCGTCATATTGCATCGTGCAGTTTACTGAATGCTGCAGAGTCCACGACACATGTCCAGAGAATCCAGACAATCATACTACAAACCCAGGTGTACAGAGTCATTGAATATTGCTTGTAGATTATGTACAACAATTAATAAATAATTTTTATGGATATTATTCGCCACGTTTCATATTATATCTCCTGTTTTTACGCAGAAGCATGTTTGGTTGTTAAGTATTTTTAAAGCATTTTTTAAAACATTTATCGTCGTCAAATTTATTCGGCACTCGGTATTCATAACAATAATATATAATAATATAGTTGTATTTTCACAAAGTATGTCATTTTTTCCTCTCGAATTTTTTAAACATTTTTTTAACAATGACAAGTATACATATTTTTTATAAACTACACTCAAAACCAAGCTTTTTTGTGCACATAATTATATAGATAAGTATAGGTATATTATGTAAATATATATACCACAGGGATCAGTTCCATCCAAAAATGTTTTATGTAAAAAAACATAAAAATTAGAAAAAAATGAAATAAAAAAATTATAAAATAAACAAAAGCAAAAAAAGAGTATTTCTTGTCATGTTTTTAGTAATAAAGAAAAAGTTAAAAAAAGAACAATTTCATCATTGTTTTCATTTCATAAATTATTTTGTGACATTTTGAAAAGTTAATTAATTAATTAATTAATTGTTGTTAATTAGGTAGTATGTTAGTAAAAAAATGAGAAATAAAACTTAATTGTTAATCCGCACCATTATAGTTCATGATAAAACAGTAATAAATTACACACTCAATATTAATTAACGTTTAAAATGATAACAATTGCTAAAAACTATAATTATTATTAATTATAGTTTTTCTAATAATTATAGATACCACTCTCATTCTCCTCTTACATTAAAATATATAATGTATATAGTGTATAATGAAATATATTTATTTATAAAAGATGATGTTTTGATATTGGATACAATTAAAATTTAAAATATAGTTAAGTAGATTTGCAGGTTTGTGTGATAAAATAATCACGATTCATGTCGTTTTATTTCTTCGATCAGCAGCAAATCAGATCATTTATTTCGTTGATAGTAGTCCAAATGCATTGTTCATTGATTGATTGATTCGTTTTTTCAAGTTAAAAAGACAAAATGATGATATGATAATTTATAGAAATGTGTCATGTATTGAATCATTTTGGTTAATGCACAAATATTAAATGCACTCATTCATCATAACAACGTGAAGTGTGATAATTATGGCGTAGGATAGTAGGATTTCTGTAAAAAAAAGAAATTGGGAACATTAAAATATTTAATGAATTTTTTTTCTTGATAATAATTAGCCAAGTATTCTGATTTTTTTACCCACCTCAAAGTCTTTATGTGGAGTATTTAAAGCAATGTTGATAGTGTAGGTGGAAGTGTCGTGATGTGGCTTCAACTCCCTTTGCTCATCAGGCTTGTAGCGTACAATGAAGTTCATTGATGCGTACGGCGGCTATATATACATTTTTTTTAACATTTAAAAACATCCAATGAATATACACCAATTCATAATTTCGTTTTTGAAGAGTGCAAAAGTGTAAATATAATTTTTTTTAATTGTGAGCAAAAAGCAGATATAACGAGAGCGAGCATACGATATTCGGTTGTTTAAAAAATAAAGTAGGTTTAATATTTTGAAAAAGAGAGAAATCCCACGAAAAAAAAATCAGTAAATTACAGATTTTAAAGTGGCAGGATAATTTATAATACTTCCTAAAAATAATAATAAATGATTCGTTAACAAGTCCATTTTTATAACTTTCAGTAGATGTTCAACTACGAAAGCATCAGGTAAACAACTCATTTTTGAGATTCTGTTTCCATGTCTACGTCTACCAAACTACTGTATAGTAACTTATATGATAAGCGATCTAAAAACTACATACTACTTTATTTGTACAATAATCTAAAATACCATACAGAGTTATTGATACGGCGCTAGTGATTACAAGTCCAAAATGTCCCACCAACTCGGAAAACTAGATTTCCAACTTTTCCTTCCACTTTCTTCCTTATCTCCTCCACAAATCTGAAACTCGGAAAACTATATTTCCAACTTTTCCTTCTACGAAATATAAAAAAATAGTACAAAATATTTATATTTTTTTACTCAATAGCGTTAACTCCATATTGAGTTTATACTCTCTACATTTAAATTTTTGGACTGTCAAAAAAATAAGGAAAGGAAGCTAACAAAAAATTGTCAGAGTTTTTTTTAAATGTACCTCGAAATACCCTTCCCAAACTTTGTGTGCCAATGGACCAACATAAGTTCGTAAAAAGAAAATCCATTGGTCTTGCATGCCAATTTGATACAAATGTTGGTCAACTGTTGGATGATCATCGTAGCCAGTTTCTTTTCGATCTTGGTTCTAACACAATCATACAATATACCATTTTTTTACCATGCAATTTTTTTTTTACTAATTTCTTCTTTTTACTTAAACTACATTTTTATAATTAATACCAAACTAAATATAACCAGTCATGTTTAACTTTTTAAAAACTTGGACGCTTAAGTTTTAATAATTAAGTCGTTTGTTGTTTCGTTAAAGATTTTTAAAAACTTTTTCTAAAGATTTCTCTGCTTTTTTTATCATTTTTTGATATCAGACTTGAGCTAACAAGTGAAGTGGAGTAAGAAAAAGTATGCCCCGAAGCATAAAAAATATACGCCCACGCTATATCGGCTTTTTGCATGCAAACTCATCGTAATGTTTTTATCGTACGTAGTGGTAATATCCCGTGAAAGCTTTAGTTTGTAGGGGCTCAATGTAAAGTCGGAGAAACTCGAGCCATTGGGCTTCCATGCCAACTTGGTTCATGTGAATATCCACAGTGGGCACATTTTCGTAACCACCATCCAGCCGAGTATCCTTTTATATTTAATTGTTACA
>JAITYZ010002921.1:0-11823 GCA_027744595.1 Paronellides praefectus
GTACTTTCCATGTGCGTGCAGTAGATGATGAGATGATGATAAAAAACTAGTTTGGGGTTTGTTGATAAAATGAATGAGACAGCCCACTGTGTAATATGAGAATGAGTATAATTTTAGGTTAATTGAAAGTTGTAATTACTACAAATTCCATAACGTTTGCAACTATTGCATGACCAGTAGGTTTGGTGGAAAGGTTCTTTTATAACCGCTAAAAAAAATTGGACTTGCTATAAAGTTTTAATTTTTTTCTCTGAAAGTGATCAGTTGCATAAAAGATAGAGTTGGAGATAGATTGCAAGTTTCATACAAACATATTTTATTACCACCACCTACACACAGATAACAATGAAAAAAGGTAGCTTCTCTCGATTGCGTGGATCTCCCCCGGATAGGGCCTGGTTCCGAAGTTCCATACTAATCTTTTTCGACAGTAATATGTGCAGCTTTCCTATTCACGCTTTCATTATAAATTTGGTAGGTGTATAAACATTTGCATAAATTAACAAAAATTGTCAACATTTGTGCCAAAGAATCTTTTTTTACAATTTCTCTAGTTGTTGTCGCTGTTCATCCTCCTTGTTTTCATTTTTTTTCTTCTCGAGATAATTATTTCACCGGATACTACTGGATTTCCTAGAAAACTCTACTGTTCAAGCTTTATGACGACCACGCTTCTGATAGAAACAACTGCACAAGGGATTCACGTTGCTGGAAGTTTCATCCTAATCATTGGAGCTATTAAGGTTTGAAAAAATTTACAACAGTTAATTGTTTTAGAACTGCAAGTCAAGACACTTTCAAATAAAAATTTTGGTTTATGTTTTTACAGCGTCATAAGTTTTTCTGCTACATTTATGTGGCCTGCAGTATGTTGTCGTTCATAATGTCGGCCGTCATTCGTGTCGCACAATTTTTCATCTGTGAAGAAATGATACAATTAATATTGGTGTACCGCAGATGACCTGATCTACCACACTACTTCAAGTTGCCACTGATGTGGCTTGTCTGTCAGATATTTTGGTATTGGTTAGTATTTAGTTTTGTGGTCGCTCAGTTAGATTGGTTTAAAATTTTAAGATGGAGGAAAATCTGTTCCACAAGAAATGTTCCAGACACTCCTGGACAACTTTCTCCAGCATGAAAAATGTGTATAATGCAGTTTACCCCGCCCTTACAAAACCTATTAATTTTGTATACAGTTAATTAGACGAGTCATCATATTCCAGAATTATTGATAATATTGGCTAATTATCCGGGCATAAGGTCTGTCATGTGTATTTGTGAGTTCTCGGTTAACATTTGTGAAGACTTATTCCAAATTATTGTCTTTTTGGGACTTCCCGGGAGAGGATACCAATTAGCTTCTTTTTACGGCTGGTTTTCAATTACGAGTAAAAGTAGCAAAATTAATGTTGGAATAAATGGCTACGATCACGCCATGTATTTACTGGAACTGCCAGAGGGAAAGGTCAACTACCCTGAAATCATCCATGATAATATCGATCCTGGTATTATCCACTGACTGTATTTATGCAAGTGAAAGTTATTCCGTATATTGCATTGGATGCTTTGCAATCCACCTTCTGCAGAGTTTCTTACTTTTGACGTTGACAGTGAGTGGTAGTCCTATTTTCGGCTGTCAAATAATATCTGTAACTTGAAACCAAAATGGACCTTGAACGCAGTGAATCCGCAGGAAACCTACAAAAAATTCGGGATCGCACCAAAAGTGTTGGTGACGTTCCCAAAACCCTGTTTCTACCCTTTTCCTCTCGCTTTCAAGTGTCATCTTCCTTCAAATTTCACGTTTTCCTTCTCCTCAAATTTTTTCTTGGTGTTTGCTACTTTACTCTAGTCACTCCTTTTCGCATCACTAAACATGCCAAGAAAAAAGGATCTGCTACTTCCTACAAAATCAAAACCAATCCCATTCAACAAGTTCTCAGCACACTGGTTATCATAATATCCAGTATTTATGCATTACTAGATCTCCGTTTTTGGATAGAGCAAAACTTGAAGGAAACTCCACACATGGCATTTAAATACGCTTCCTATCTCATTCGTGGTTTCATTCCTTTATTTTGGGCAGCAACATTCTGGTTGAAGAGGAAGTGGTTTGCTAAACTCTTGGTTGTTTGCCAAGGACGGAAAGAACAAAGTCAAAATCCTTTGTTGGGTTTCAAGACGCCCCAGCAGCAGCGGAAAAGCGTTGAACCCAAACTAAACATCCAAGTGATAGTCACACTCTTAGTTGTACTAACTCTTTTCAAATTTGGTTATGAATTGCATAACAATTTTGAATGGAAGTGGAGGTCCCTTGTAGCTGGCAATGCTCACCTGGCATTATATAACCTACACTTTGTACGAAACTTTTCTCAACGGATGGAATACGAAGAGATTAAAGATAATCCTTTCTTTCTTGGCATGGGTGGGCTAACTTCCGTTTTTTACGTTTTGGATGTCTACCTGGAAAATATGTTTGATCTTTTATGTTTCGTTGGAGCAGCTATGGTATACAAATTCAAATGGGAACAAAGTCAAAACTAACTCATTGCATTGGTACAAATCCAACACAGGTGTATGCCGTTTGTGGACACTTTTCGGATGAAATGGAAAAGCTGAGTAGAATGACCAGTAGTTCAACAACTTCTAACGATTATTTACAGTCAAAGAAAATTTTACGAGCTATGCAAACGAATTACGTTGACCTGATTGCCATTTTAGAATCAATTAATGAGGTTTTTGGATCTCTGATTGTGCTATACTTTCTGAGGTCATATCCCACTCTCGTATGGAGTGTCTTTGGACTGTTTCGGAAGGTAACTTTGGACATGGCAATATTTCACCTACATAAAATTGCCGTGTTCATTTTGGTTACACTGACAGCTGCTGAAGGAAACTCGAAAGTGCAACAATTTAAGCAGTGGTTATTCCACACTTCCGTTGCGGCATCCACAATGACAAATCAGGATAATGATGAGGACAACTACTCGTTAGCAATGAGCATTAACTTTGAGAGTAATCAAAAGATTAATGAAGATATGGGGTGTAGAGCTGGTGGGGTATCTGGGGGGATTGACATGTCAAGTCTGAATGTGCTTCATCGGGAGGTGAGCACAGAAAGTTTGGGACTAAAAGGTTACAAGTTTTTTACGGTAACTCATGGACTTGTTGGGACGGTAAGTGAAAGCACCCTATAAAATACATTATGTTGTGAGTAAGCTAAATTCTGTATTACTGTAGATATACAGTAGTTTTCTTTATAATGAACTATAAACTTCCATATATTTTCCATAGATGCTTGGAATCGTGGTTACGTATGCAATTGTTATGCTGCAGTTTGAAATGGACGCAGAAGAAAATCCAAGAAAGGCTGTCTACATCTCCAAATCTATCCTAAAACGACCCACCACTACAGTCAGTCCTTATCCAATTACTACAGAAGTATATCAAAGCAACATAACGGAAGGTATTTCAACGATATTTTATTAGGTGGTTGTAATAAATCACAGAAAGATGCATTTGATTTTCATTTTATATTTGAGAATTTGAAATACTTGCAGATAGGCATATTTTCATGCATTCATATTCAGTTTTAAGTCACAATTTGTAACAGTTTACAAGGTACATTCAGAAAAAAACTATTAATTGCACAGGGGCATGAGCTGTTATTATTACCCAGTGCCAATGCTATACATGGCGAATATGCCAATTCAAATCGAACTTTTAAACTGGAATTACTACTTACTTTATCCTTTAAAAAAATATGGCATGTATTTACATAAATAAAAATGAAACTCAACTCACTGCTTGTTGGTGTATAAACAAAACCTAACTTTTGGAATTTTTTTAAAAATAAATCCCAAATATTTACATGGTGGTCAATTTAAAACCCATTTTGAAGGTACAAACATACCTTTTTATGCACTTATTTTCATTGCTGTTTACCGTAAATACTCTTTTAATTCCCCTCCCTCCAATAAAGCCCCATATCCAAATAAACCCCTACCTAAAAATCGAAAATTCAGTAATCCCCCAGGGGAAATAAAAGAGTATTTACGGTATTTGATACTGTTATTTTATAGATAATACACTTAGTCGACGTCATTAAAATGTTATAACAGAGTTTATAACGTGATTATACGATAAAAAGTCAACTGGATATGTAAAACAAACAAAACCCATAATAAGCGATATTATTCAATGTATTGATTTAACTTTTAGCTTTGGGCGGAAGTTATAGTTTTGTGAAAAAACAAAAGTCACTGTCATAGTCTCATTTAAAAAAAAAATATGCCATCAAAACGTCATGTTTATAAAAAATAGGACATACAAATACATGTGCATGGAAGTGGAAGCCATATAGGAGGTAGGTAGGTAGGTATTACTTCTAAATTATGTATACACAATTTATCCGTATAAAACCTTGAGTCCAATAAAAAAAATAGGTCTATCATATTTCGATCTATACTTTATACTTACATGTTACCTGTCTGACATTCAATTACATTTTTGTTGTGTAGTTTTTATTTTCATTGTCAAGTTGTAAAAAACACCAAACAGACATTCTTCAGAAATACATGGCTAAACTGCTGCTGTTAGTATTGTGCTAATAAATATTTTTGACTTTTTTCTCGGAAAATAATTGAGATATTGTGTTATTTAAAAATTTTAATGTGCAAAATTATTACATTGTCATTATCATGAAGAAAATAAAAGTAAAGTAAAAGATGAAAGATTTTAAGGAGTTTATTGCAACAATTCTTGGCTTATTTCAAGGTGGAAAGTAAGTATTTCATGCAAGAGATATCAATTAATTAATTATTGTACATGAAAAGGGAATTATCATTAACACGCAACACCTTTTTTATTGATTAGAAGTAAAATGCTGACAAAGACAACAGAGACGATAGATTTGACAGAGCCTAGTGAGCCAATGGAGACAATAATGAGTCCAGTGTTGAGGAAGAATTCATTTAATGCTAATGGCGGTGGAAGTGCTGTGAACATGGATCAATCCATGAACTTGTTGGATATGATGGATGCCCGGTTTGATTGAAATAAAGGAGTGAGAACAAAACAGCGGAAAAATTACTGGAGATCTAGCGTGACCTTTATAACATAAGTATTTGAACTACACGTTTATATGAGTAGGTAATCATATATACCGTGTTATTATACAAGGTAATTGTCTGACTTTAATTTTTACACGATTCTACTGCATAAAAATTTGACTGAAAAATGAAAGAACCTTTGTGTCTCTAAAATACTTGAAAATTCTCCATTAAAATGACAACTTTTGGAAAAGAATTAATTTATCGTGATCTCCATCTCCACAAGTTCATATTGTATACAGGATGTACAACATATGTACATATTATATACATAGATAGGTATGTAAACTATTTACGTGTCGAACGCATCTCTTCTGGGGCAGGTTTGCATAGAAATTGTTGATCGTTTTGCTGAAAATGTCACGCTCGTCAATATAATACAACCTTCCAATCTTCCATTTTTGGAGTGGTGAAGCATGTGCACTGCTATCATAAGTACAAAATCGTATTGGAAAAAGATTACTAAATTATTGTACAGGGATACCGGTCGTTGATTGTAAGCAGATCAACTTGAAATGAAGTGAGCGTGATCTGTTCGATTTTGCAAAATTTGAAGTATCCAATGTTTGAGTACGTTATATCATGCACTCATGTAGTGAACAGCGTGTTGCATGTTTTCCCACAAGATGTGTATTTTTATAAAACAGGAAGAACATTACTTTGGCTAAAAATAAGCATTCTAATTTAACAACACTTTTACTACTTGATTGCATAAGAAAATATCACTTTGCATTGATCCATGAACTCTACCTCAAATTTAATTAGGACATAATATTATTTGAAATGAACACGTCAAAAACATCTGCTTGGTTTTTACCAAATCCACCGCCCTTTCACAAACAATTAAAAAGCTTGAAGTACAATTTCACTCGTTTGATGGGGGATTATTATAATATTGCATTATGAGAAAAAGATGTCAAAAACAGATGTCTTCTGAATAGCAAGCAAAAAATCTGTTTTTTTGGCTTGTCAAGTCCGACACAAAAGTCAAGAAGTTGAATTATGATTATTATGTCATGCAGGTACGATTATTAAATCTGAAAACCTTAATAAATATGTATTAATTCGAGAATGACATGAACTTTAGATCTACTTAGCATACAAATTCAGTGCCCAGATGCAGCAACAGAGAAAATGATAATGATAACACGTGAGCTTATATAAAATACTTCTCTCGAAACCAATTTTTTTCAGAGTCGTCTTTGGCTTGTCATTGAAGAAAGACAGGAGCATTCCTAATTAGCTCAAATAAAGTAGCTCTTAAAATATATTATTTTTCAAAATGACTTGTGGAACGAGTCTGATAGTCTGCTTCCCTTTTCTAAGGTCCCTCCGACAAGTATTTAAAATTGCACAAAGCAGATTAACCGCTATTGGCTCATCTACTATTGAGTTTCCGGATTTTGAATGGGATTGGGATTATAACCAAGTAAAGTATCCACTCTTAAACAATACTAATTCGGTTCATGGGGTAGTTGTCGAAGATGACATTCAAATTCACTTTCAACATCCAAGCCTTCGATTACGCAATACAGCCCTTATTAACTAAGAAGACTGCCTTAAACTGGGGGATCACTGGGGAACCTTGATTTAAGAATTTATATCTCATATCATTTTCTTCGAATAATCTTTTCTGGTAAGGAGCCTTACAAATTATTTAGAAACGTTTGAAAACAAATACGAAAAATAATATATATTATTTTGCGATATATGTATGCAGGCTAAAAGAATATATCGAGGAGACTTATGAACACATGGAGGCTAGAAAACTCATCTGTACCTGTCCTCGTTATTTTTAACTTAAAAAATAAGCAATTATTGTAGAAACAAAAATGAATTTAGACATATCACAATTTTTATTTGGAAGGTTGGTAGTAAATATTTAATAACAACAGTCAAATTTGAAATCAAGTCGAGTTTTAATAAAAGATTGTTCCGAATGTGTAGCAATTGGGGTGTCTTGAGACTAGTTAAATACATTTATTTCGACTTCATGTATTGAAGTTAGTTAACGAACTGGCTGTTTATTCGTTTTCCGCGTTGTTCTCGTCATTCTTTCCTTTTCCCTTCCCCCCTTTTCCCTTCCCCCCTTTGCCCTTTCCTCTTTTGCTCTTTCCTGCTTTGCTCTTTTCTTCTTCGCCATTGCCTGTCTGTGACTGCGAAGTTTTTTGTTCAGCTGTAGAGGTCGCAGCTTCACTATTGTCATTATTAGGACCACAGTTGGCTGAAGATATAAATAATTTAACATTTTAAAGAAAGAAATTTTATTTTGAGCTATAAAAGTTTTTACTTTTGATTCAATTACTTACGGTCAGCCAGATCGTTCATGGCAGCATCAGCGTTTTCAGCAACAAGGGGAGACTCGTCAACGGCTGGAGCAGAACGGCTGGAGCAGATTGGCTGAGAGCAATAAGCCCCAAAGTTACAAGAAGGATAATGGCGAACTTCATGGTTAAAATTTGCTAGTTGCTGGAAACAAACTTGGTGTGTTAAATAAATTGTTGGAATCGGAAAGGAGGAGGAAGTCACTTTGAGTTTGAAATAGTTGAAACTTTTGTATTTATAAGGTTTCCAAACAGACTGAAACTTGTTCGTTTTTACTAATTTTCGTATCCTTTGTAAGTGACGCAACAAAAATACAACACGAAACAAGGTTACACCCACACGTAGATATTCTATTGTAATCATAGTAGAACTTTTTTTAAACTTTCAAAAAGTTTGAAAACCGAACAATGTTTGTAAATACAAATTTGAACTTTTGACTCCATTGTCTTCCATTGTTCAATTTAAAAATGACAAATTGGGAGGTCTAAAATGCACACCAAAACAAGTCAATAAGTCAATAATTTGGGGAGGAAATGATGGAAAATAAAGAAAAGCATAATAAAATGTTCAATTAATACAAGAGATGACCATCCATGAAAACTTCATGTCTAGACAATCTACTTTTGATCGTGTGACACATGCTATATATTTTTTTAATGAAATATGAGTTCAATAAAGTTTACTACGTCTCAAAAATATCACCTGACATGCGACATTACACGTGGAACTTTGCAAGTTACATCAATTATAATTTGACACGGCATAAAATGTTTTGATTTCGTAGATATTTTTTTATGTACCTATGTGCTCGGTGAAACGTCATCACTGTCCTTATTTTTTTATCTCGCCATCCTGCATTTTCTTTCATAATTTTGTTTCAAAAACAATAAAATTTAATAGAATTTGCATTTTTTATATGCATAATAAAATGTTTATCAATTTTTTGTTTCAAAAACAAGGAAAATTGTTTGTAAATGCAATTTACTTCCGCGTTTTCGTAAATCAATACATCCTTTGCTCCCTATAAACATCAGCGTTGCGCTGCAAGGGTGGTATTAGAAGGTATTGGAAGTTGAAGCTGTATAGCTGTCAGAACTCTAGAAAAAATATCTTTGAACTTTACTGTTTTCGAGCTTTGCTGTTAAATTTCAAAATGAAGATTTGTTTAGTACTTGTAGCGTGCTTATTGCTGGTGGCCTTTATTGAGGTAAGAAAATAGTGATAATAATATGTATATATATATATTTTTTTATTTCTGTGTTTTATATTTGGAGTGGAAAGTTTCTAATGACCCATTTAATCGTACAGGCTTATCCCTCTCCAAAGAGCGCAAGCGAATTGGTTGATAATAACAGCTTGTTGGGTGGAGGTGGCGAGGAAACTGGAAATGATTTAAACTCCGCATTTAACGAAGAGGAATTTGATACAAAACCAGAACCCGAAAGTAGCAAAGGTAAAGGTAAGGGTGGCAAAGGCAAGGGAGGAAAGGGAAAAAGAGGAAAGGGAAAAGGAGAAAAGGTAAAAGGAGGAAAGGGAAAAGGAGAAGGAGGAAAGTGGAAAGGAAAACCAGGGAAAGGCGGCGAAAGTACAGACGCAGTCACACCCAAAAAATAAACTTTCGTTACTGGGTTTTGTTATTTTTGTCTAATATCTTTGGTCAATAAATACCAGTTCAAATTAATTAAAATACAAAAGATTTACATCAAGAGGATATCAATTTTCATATTGTCTTATTCTGAAAACATCAAAATAGGGATGACCTGAGAAGAGATCAGACCGTTTCCACTTCATGAAAGCTATCATACGGGACAGTATTAATATCTGGCATAGAATGCATTTCATTACTATGGTTTGGAGGAAGACGACGAGCATCCGCTTTTATTATTTTGTTAGCTCTCACATGAATAAGTCGATGAGTAGTCTTGTATAAGAATTTGTGTAATTAACGTAAGGGGTCTCGAACTGCGTTTTCAAAATGGAGGATGTCGAGAAAGGTAATTCAGTGACGGCAGTTCTTTCTGTACAATCTGCTAATAAAGATGGCGTAGAAACAGAAGACGATAAAGATCCAAATAAGATTCAACTGCAACTTAAACTTTTGGACAAATCCCCTCAAAAGATACCAAGATGGATGCAGCATTATCGATTAGCATCGTACATTATTTATGGCATTATAGCTGTACGGGTCTCATGTTATTAACAACTGAAAATTCTCTTTTTTTATTTCATGTAAAAGGACGTTGTTTGAATTTTTTAACCCTTCTAGTTTTATGCCTTCATCTACCTGATATTCATTGGAGTTCACCAAGCTAACCCTCGCATGCTAATCCAATATGCTGCAGTTGTCCGCTATTTGGAATACAATTCCTATTCCATTCTCAGTCCGCTTTTGTGTCCCGTTCTCATGGCCTTGCTAGCTTATCTTGTTCGAAAAAGAGTGTTACTGGACGAGGGCGACTTTTTCGGTATATTGGGTGTCCTCCTAATTCTCGCCCTTATAAACTTCCATGATGCTTGGGGTGTGCTCAAGCTACTACATTGGAACCGGGATCATGACATCAAAGTAGGGATTATGAAGCCTCCCATCAAGGATATAAGTTCCAGAAAAGACTTGCATTGGCAATACGCTTGGTCAACGAAAACCGTGTGCGCAAGAAAATTTGTGAGGAATTTACAGTATGAATATGCGTACAGCAGAAAACATGTGGTGCGACAAATCATTTTGGACAGAAGTAAACCCCAAGGTAGGTCGTCTGGGGCGAGACAAACGAAAATCAAGGAAAATCCTTGCAATCAGTATCATGGTGCTAGGTCAACCGCTTCTATTCGGGTATGGATGCAGGATTTACAGAACGAGTATCAATGCTGTGGGCCTTATGGTTACAAGGAATGGAAGGAGTGGTTTACAAGTCCGGAAAAAACTGGATGTGACTTAAAGGTCCTTAAAATAGTATACATCATAGCAGTATGCCATCTGTTGTTACATTATTAATGATATCGGATAAAATAACTACTAATAAAATAGTGGATAGATGAAAAAACTGATGACATTCCAAGTTGCTACGATCCGTTGATGCGGTGGTTGGATGATCTCATGTTGGCCACCTTTTGGATCATGTCACTTCAAGGAATATTTTACATTATTAGCATGTTTTTAGCAGGGTTAGCGAATTTACAAAAAAATTACATTGCACTATAAGTTTTCATTAGGAAACTGAAAATTGCTTAAAATATTTTCTTATTCGTAGGTTACATCATAGTGCCATGAAATTGGAGACAAAAGAGGTGGAGAAGAAATACTCGCTTCTTAGGTACCCACCATAAACAGTAAAATTAAATAATGAAACGATCATACCAACCAATTTCATGTTACTCATTCAAGAATTGATTTTTAATTGTTTAGCATGACTCCTCATGAAATTGACGAGCAGCCTTATTGGTATTCGACTACTCGTCCATCTGACAGACCGGCAATTGAAGGAGATTTCCCACTAAAGCCTGAAGGCGGTAAGGATGATGCTGCTGACGGTACTGAAAGTAAGGCCAATGCCGGCCTAAACCATGAACGTTCCAGAGATGATAACAAATCTTCGGGATCGAAAAAGAAGAAGAAAAAAGACAGAAGTGGTACTATCGTCGTGGCTAAGAAATAATGACAGCATCGCACTAGGCTTACACAAGAGATGAATAAATGGATATTGTATTATGCGAATTGCCTATTTGAAAGTTTTAAAACGTGATCTTTAAAAAGGACGAATAAAATTAACTTTAAATATGTTACTATATAATATGACGTCTACACAACTTTTCTAAATCGTTATTAGCTCAAAATCGTTTTTATATGACAATACATAAAAGACACCAACAAAGCTGGTCTTATTCACACATCGTGACTTTTTGGCACAGACATCACGAGTAATCATAATGGTTAATGAAAGTCATCTCCGGATAATTCAATGATTTTTTGTATAAAACCAGAGGTGGTTTGGGACAAAATGTCATCATTGCATCCAGTCAGTCTGAGAATATTCTGAATATTCCATCAATTTTTATTTTTGTCACAATTGAAACAGTGAAAAATCAGTTAACATGAAGGTCATTATAGCTTTCGTATGCACCCTGTTATTGGCAGTGACTGCTTTGTCGAAGGTAAAAATATTGAACTCTATGATCAGATTTTCTGAAAATGTTTTTGTAAATGATTTTTGTCTATCAATATCCATATTTAAGGCCTATCCCCAACCAGAGCCTGAAGACGCTATGTTGAACATGGAAAATGGAGAAACTGTTGCGTTTGAGCAAATGATGGTTGAAAACATTGCAAATCTTGGTTGGGAAAATGCTGAAACTTTTGCTGCAAGTGACAGTGGAAAGGGTAAGAACA
>JAITYZ010002922.1:0-12359 GCA_027744595.1 Paronellides praefectus
AAACAAAAACTAAGTATAAAGTTTCCAGTAGTATCATTTATTTTCTCTCTTTGCAAAATATGTCGGGGAATATTTCTTTTACAATTTTATCAATGTGATATGTTCCACTTCTCTTTTGTATAAATAAATAATACGTATTAGTCTCTTGAACTATAAGGAAATTCTATAGTCAATGTGTACCAAACCAATAGAAGATTGACTTACTATTTTTCTTCAATTTTTTTTGGAGAAAAAGATACGTTATTTAGTTGGTTGAGCTTGTAAAATGTCAAATTTCCGTAGAGTTATTTTTGTAAGGTTCGGTGTTCTTTTCCTGACTTTTGACATTGGGGAAAAAGTCATTGTCGGCCTATAACCTCTCTTGTCAGGTTTTCCCTTTGCTGCCTTCTGTCGTGTCGTACTCTACTTTTTGTCCTTCTTGTTTTTTGTTTCGCCTATTTGTCCACATTTTATAAATGGGTTACATTTTATAAATGGGTTACATTTAAAAATGGGAATGTGCATGAAATAATGAAAGATTTTCTTTCCCAGCAGGTTGCTGATCATTCTTTCATTTCTTGCCTCTCATCTCTATCCTCCATCAATTTCTCTCTTCCCATTGTAATAAATTGTAATGTTCGTACCGGAAATTGACAATTTCAATCTCTGCCTGTATCACAAACTTTGGTGGAAATGGTGGAACTTATTCTATAAGCATTTGTGTGAGATAAAACGACTGAAAAAGAGAAAAGTGTAAAGGAGCTCCTATCAGCATTCGTACCTTTTCTTTCTTTCTTCTTTGTACCTTCTCTTCCACCTTTTTTGTGCTCACCATGTGAAACAAATAATTATTAGAAGAAAGTACAAACTCCTTTTAGATTCAAAGGTTTCTTGTAAAATGTTCCAGGAATCAAACAATTGAATAAGTACGAAAAGGAAACTGAATAAAACGATAAATGATTTAAGTTTTTCGGATCCTAGTCGTAGGGGACGGTGGTTTTGGTATTGTTCTATTCACTATTCGCATTCTTACAAAACAAAGTTACATGCTCAAGTCCTTGGATTTGTATTAAGTTCGGGTAATAATAAGNAAACAAAGTTACATGCTCAAGTCCTTGGATTTGTATTAAGTTCGGGTAATAATAAGTTTTGAAAGAAGGTAAAAGGCATGCTAAAAGGAACAAAGAAAAGAAAGGAGAAAAGAGGATTATGGTGGGGGTCTGGTTTGGAGTTTGGACAAATGTCAAACGACTCCGTTCACCCGTACATGCATACATTGTACATCATAACATCTACATTCAAGGAAAACAGTGGTGCTTATTCTAACTACGTTCGTTTTGTGAGTTGTGAGGGTGTATTAAATTTGGACTCTTGTACTTTGTACTTAGACTTTTTTTTAATTTATACCTATTTACAGAGGTACAAAATGAGCAAATAAAATAAGGAAGAAATGACATAATATATTAGGAGGATAGGATCTAGAGATTATAATTTTTCTCCTTTCGTTTTTATCAATAAAAAGGATATTTTTCGACAATTTCCTTTTGCGAAAGAAAAAGAGGCAATACGTAATGTATGCATGACATTATATCCCAATTTTTTGCTCAACAAATATGTACCATAGGTTTACATAAGGCATAGTAAATAGTATTTACTAAATACTATTCGGATACATTAGTGTGTACTGTGGAACTTTGGTTAAACTTCCGTTTGTTTGCCCTTATTCAAACGTAAGGCCTTTTTATTTACGTTTTTGGGCCTCTGTAATGAATTTTCCTTTAAAAAAAGATCATTATCGGATTGCGTTTTTGCGTTTGATTGGGTGAGTTTGTATTTATCTAGATAAACAGGTTGCTTGCTTGAGTTGAAAGTGGTGGGTGGTTGTTAAGTAGTCAAAGGAAAGTAAATAAAATTAGACAGGATATGCATAACATTCAATAAGTTTACAAAGGAGAGTAAAATAAGGTAAAAGTTTCTAATGATATGGAAGCTTCCTTTTTAAGTGTATAATATGTATGTACACATATAATTAAATTACGGTAATTTTAAATATACGACAGCTACAAAAATTCACAGATGGCTGGCAGTGTAGTCGGAAGAGAATTTAGTATTTTCGACAATATTTTTTACCAGGAGAAAGTATAAAGCTCATAGTCGCCAAAAAAAAAGAAAGTAAAATACGTATCCAAACAGCTGCACCTATCGGATCACAAATCACAACACAAAGATGTTAATGTTGATGGGGAACGTTGATAATCACTGCCTACGTATTCCTACATTCAAAAAAGAATTCGGCACTTTTCTATTAATATAATATGCTTTGACGAGGGTTGTTTTCCTTTCACTTTATAAACCTGTGTATGAAAAGATGGAGAAGAAGGAAACTGTACAATGAAAATGATGGAGTGTTTTAGAATATATATCTTTTGTTTGAACCAACAGAAAAACTCGTCAAGCAAAACATTTATACCTATCTATAAAAAGGATGCAAAGAGAAACTGAATGAATATTTAAAAAATAAAAAATTTGTACTTACTTTGTTCATCGTAAAAGTTTTTCTTACAGACAAAGTGTTGTTTTTATACTTCATATGTCTATTTCGTGGCCCTGCATTCATCAAAGAAAGGGTTTAGTTTGGTCGTGGCTTTTTCATGGAGGGATTGGGAAAGTAGCGAGATTTGTGTGAGATGAAGGAATTGAATTCAAGAAGTGAAAGCTTCTTTTTGGTGGTGGATAGAAACAAGGGGAATACTTGAGCAACAACGGAGAGCTTTGTATAATAAACTGTGTATAGTGCAGTATACGAGCAGCATCAGTCAAGTCACAGAAAGTGTGAGGTTTTGTTGAGGGATCCTGTGTGCCTGACTTGACTACTTGTATATTTGTATGTGAGTATTGTGTCTTGTGTCTGCTGTTACGTCACAAGTAAAAAAAATATTAAGAAAAGTAGGTTAAGTATTTATAATAAATAGCGTTTCATACTCTACCAACCAAAAAGAAAGTCGTGTCAAGACACAATTTTTTTATCCCTATTCATCCACCAGCAATTCTCAATAGTCATTTGACATTTTGTAATAATTTTTCCACTAAAATCTGTTCGATAAAAAGTGAAATTCATATGCAAGTTTAGTGTAAATACGGAAAGTTCACGACGTGATTTATAGTAAAATTTATTAGCAGTTCCTTATTGTGTTGTAAGTCAACGAGTCGTTGCATTTTTAAATAAGGTGTCATTAAAATTTCATGACTGTTGCTTCTTCCTGTTTTGTATATTCTGAGTCGTTCTTTCTTTCTACATTTTAAGAATTACTTTTAATTTAATGCGACTTAACCTTAACTTAGGGGAAAAGCACACTTAGTTTAACACTGATTTATACGAACTGCTGTAGCTGCTGTTGCTGATGAACATGCAACTGTTTTGTTTATTCATACTTACTGGAGCGAAAACTAATGCCTCAAAAGATCCAGTTGCAATCTTTTGGTATGTGATGGCTGTAAGTAAAAATGGTTAATAATTAATATTGTTCTCACGTTTCGGTGAACTTTTTGATATATTTTAGTAGATATACATATATACCTAATCAGATAGACAAACTTAAGGGTTTGGAGTTTGTGTCAGAACAGATCTTTCTGTCTACTGAAAGCAGATACCTAGTTAGGGTTTATCTACACGTTGTATATTCCTTCGTCCTTTACTGTTTTATGTCAATACAGAAAGGAATAAGTAACCATAATATGGGTAAGTATTAACTAACCAAAATTGTTGCTTTGCTTGACTACTCTGAAGTTCAGAGTCTGAACTCATCTGTTGAGGAGCCAAGGATTTGGTAAAGTTAAATGTATGGCTATGAAGTGTGTATATGTGTGGGAAGCACCTTTATTCTCGTAGCTCAAGTAGGCACGATTTTTCTCGTAGCCAGTTTCTAGATTTTCTTTAGCATGTAATTCTTGTTGAGTCCGTTTCGTTCTGCTCCACTTGGTATAGTTTTCTTCTTCTTTTTTGCAACTTTCTTTCGTTTTGTTCCACCCATATAAGATGGTTACCTTAAAAAGGATTAGGAATCTGGTGGAGCGGAGAGAGAAATGAACCAGGTTTGTTATTTGATACTTTTGGAATTTTCACGTGCACTTTATGTGAAACATAAGGGCATGGGATAATATATGACCCACCACAGAAGATGGTGATGTTCTGTTCAAAGTGATGGTGGATGTGCATTTTTCGTTTTTTCATGAAGGTGGCTGAATATATGTGTACCCTGTAGATACACACAAATTATAAGGTTTATATATGTCTTATATTAGGAAAATGTGTCATTCATTGATTCAGACAAGAGAGAAGAGAAAGCAGAGGCAAGCTAAAATGCTTTGTAGAAAGATAAAGAAAGCTTGAGTCAAGTCAACCCAAGAAGCTTCTCGGCGCATCATGTTGAGAGAAATGTTATCCCATTTTCTTCGTTTATTCGTCCCTGCTGTTTGGTGTACCACTGCAGTAGCAGAATTTTGGAGCATGTCATGATGGCGATGATGATGGGAAATGTGAATGTGATGGGTATGCTAAATATAATTTGCACTGCTACATAGGATAAATATATATACATTGCTGAAGTAGTTATATGTATGCCGTGCATACTTGACTAGTCAAGTCAAGAGAAGTAGAAGAAACCGGAAAGTATAGAAAGAAGAAAGGAGAGCCAAGTCAATAGTGAAATACAAATACAAAGCAGTTGTGTGTCTGGTGGGATAAGATGAGGAGATGAGAAACGAGTGGTTGAATCGAATATTATGGCTTATTGTGCTGTGCAGTGTTGGTAAGAAAGGTCTGTGTGGACCTTCTATAAATAATTGAAGTAAGTGTCACTGTGTGTGTCTGTGTTGTTCAAGTTGACTTGCTTGCCAGCAGAAATACTTGCATACGAGCATAACTTAAATACTTACATCTACAAAAACTTGTTTTCTTATTTCAAAAGATTTTGATTTTCGTTCTTCTTAGTAATCGAGTTGAGTAAAGGAATAATATGAACATAGATCTCCATTCATTGAACAATCCCCCAATTTCGGGAAACGGGATAAATTCAAGTAGGGAACTTCTCTCTCTCTGTTTATTGTGCTCTGCATGTGTAAAGTTGGGTGTGAGCCAACTGTGTTATTATTAAGTCAAGTACAACTTCTTTTTTCGGTTCTGATTTTCTGAATTCTTCAACTTCCAGCCAAGTCCGTTACGAATGATGATGATATACATATGTATATTATACGGTGTAGGGAGTAGGGAGAAAGAAAGAGAGAGCGCGAGATCCACTTGACGGTTATTTTTGTGTACTCTCTTGTGGCTTGGCTGCGGTCTTGGTCATGATATGAAAGAAATGAAGGAGAAGGGAAAGTACTTAGCAATCTTATCACTTTTACTTTACTTGTTGGTTGGGTGAGACACGCAAGAAAGTGGTATTTTTGTTATGTGATCTGCTGATATTGGTTTGCTGTCTGACGGGATAGCAGTTGATTTGACCTGATGGTAATGGAAATGGATTCAAGTCTGCCTGTTTGTGAGAGACCCAAATGAAAACTTTTCATTGAAAAGGGTGAGAAAAGACCAGAGAAAACTGCTTTTGACTTGACTGCTAGTACAAACGTATAAATTTTCTAGAAAATGTGACATGGTATGGCGTGATTATAATATAAAAATGAATCAACCAGTACTACGATCTATAACCGAAAATTCTGCGACGAGTTGTGAATCGAATGTGGAAATGAATGTTCGGGAAGTTTGTATTATTGACTTGAGTGCTGATAAGACCAATAAGTACCTAATATTGATTTATGTAATAGGCTATAATGTCGATATCCAATAACTTGGTTTTATATACAGCAGGAGCATATATAGTTGAGAAAATATCATACATCAACTACAGTCGTACGTGAAAAGTTTAGTATTTTTTCCTTTGAAATTTTTCCTCATAAAATTGTTGAGCGATATAATGATGAAGACTCTTACTCTCAAATATCATATTTTTTTAATAGCTTCCTGTTTGTGTTTCCCGTGTTTCCTGCTTTCATTCATTCATAAAGCTGCGAACCAAATAAAGGATTGTAATAGAATCACGATATTTCAATGTATTGTGCCAAGTAAGTCATATGCGGTTTCCTGTGTTGTCGGTTTTCCTCGTACTCTTTCACTTTCTTTGTATATAATGTTCTGTTCATTCGTTGGGTTTGTTCTCAGAACGAATGTAAAAGACCAATAAAACTGCCACTCAACTTTCGTATTATATGTTTTCTATTGCAGCACCAATACACTTTCATTATGTTTAACCAAATCCGAATGTAGACCAGACTGTGCAGGTGTTTTGAATGACTGGTTTATGGTTCTTTTGTTCATTGAAATTGAAAGCATTTTAACAGCAGCTGCCGAATGTTTTAATGAGTGAATGAATCAAGCTCTTCACCAAACAAATCAAGCTTGCCTGTGTAACAGTTCCAGTATTTTCAGAGATTTTCATCAGAATGATGCTGTAATCATTTCCGTCTTTTCTGAGGAGAAAGCTAAAAAGATTCTGTCATTTTGATTAGGTATACATGACTATGCAATTTGCATTCCAAATTAATGCTTTCTCCTATCTTCGTCGTCTCTTTTTAACGAGTACCCTATCGGTGCCTTGTGTAATGTTCCTAATTTCTTTTCATAAATATGCATGTTTCTAAGAATGCGACGAGCTGCTTGGAATATAATGCAGGTATGTAATTATAAATTGGCAGATTTGCAAAAAACAATTCATGTGTATTATAGGTAGGTATTTTATATACATGCGTGGGTGGATAACACAAAAAAACATGGTCGATCCATTGTAGCACGGAATTCGCATGGAGTAATCTTTGCATAACGGTTCAGAAAATATCCAAACCAGTAAATGCTCACTCGCTATAAGCTTCTCAAACGTTAATCTTTTTAGCTTTTCGGGTATTATGAAAGTATTATGATGAGTCATAATTTATGACGAGCATAATAATCTCATCACCACCAGCCCATCATATCTATCTATTCGATACAGATTGTACACAGTTGAAAGTTCTCGTTGCTACTTTGACTGTTGTGCTCACCATAACTTTTCCTTTGAAGGAATTATGGATGATTTATAAAGTAGTTGAATATTTATTTATTTATATTTTTATCTGTTTCATTGGAAGGACATGACATGGGAAATAATATCGTCATCAAGCATTCATAATTTCTTCTACATCTGCACAAAGTGTTTTCTTAATGTAAAAGTTCATTGTTTGGCTTCCAATTGTTGTAGGCTTTGTGAAAATATCACAATAAAGCAAAGACCCGAGAGAAGTTTATTACAATAATTGAAGCTTAATTTTAGTGCTCTCAAAATTGTTCACATAATTACCATTGTGAAGTCATATGAATGCCAGCAAAAAAATCTCTAGGAATATTATCAACTCGTTTCTATATTTAGATTTCTAGACTGTACACTCTTCTTGTTCAACATCAACAGAATCAATAAAATGGATTGGATGTGCAAACATTATTAAATGCAAATGACTGCTCGCTCTTAAGCTCACATTGTTATTATTACATATATGGAACTTTTGAATTATTAATGTCATGATGAGCTTGACTATCAACAACAGCAGCCTGAGAAACACTTGTGTTGTAGGATTATAAAGTAAAATTGTATTTAAAAGTCAAAGGTTGGGTCGAAGTTTCTTTCAATAAAAATAAGATTTTGGAAAAAATGACATGGATCTCGACCTGGTCCGTCGGAAGCTTTTCCGCTTTCATAACATAGCCAGAGCACATGGCTCAATTCTTGGGTGAGATTTTCGTATTTCGTTAAGACTTTACTTAGAGCATTTAAAAAAAGCCTTAAAATGCATATTTTACAGCGTAAACGTAAACTGTACTTATTATTTTGTTACAGCAATAAATTGGATATATTTTTTTATTCTGCGTGTAGGTAATTGCATTTAGTTTTGACAATGGCTGGGTGGGTTTTTAAATGGTTCTTAATTATTGTACACTTGTGTCATTTTTATTTTGTAAAATTGTAATTAAAAAGCGTTTTAAAAAATTGTTTATTATCTGCGTAGGTGTAGGTTCGCCAGTACCGTTTAGAATTTATATTAGGAAGAGTCAAAATTATGTGTAAATTGGAGGAATACATAATATTTTTCTATGGCGTTCGGTTAAAAAATCTTGTTTGCTTATTTTTTTCATCATTAAATTTGTTATTTTGTTATAATGGAAATTATTATTAAGCTTTCTTGGTTTTATATTATGGTGCAGTATCGGTATCCTGCGTCATAAATGGACTGTCTATGTTGTACTCTGCTGATTGTGAGTGGAGAAAAGCTTATTTGTCTCTTATCGCCTTCACCACCCCCCTCTTGATGTGTAATTTTCTTCAAAATTCTTTAAAAGTCTTTATTCTATAGCTACTCTTGCATGACAGTAGATGCTATCAGCACTTTACTTACCCCTCCTTCTCTTATATAACTTTATTAGTTTAACGTTTTTTTTGCAATAATGCACGTAGTATATGTTTTGCAACTCTGTAACCTAAATTTGATCTGTTATTATGAATGCTCGTAGCCATTCCAAAAGTTTCTAATTTCAAACGTTTTTTGATGTGAATCCCACAGATATAATGAGATGGGGGCATTGTTAGATAAGCCCAAAACCGAAAAGTACAACGAGCATGGAGACTGGAATGGGCTCCGTTACGGTCTCGCCAGCATGCAAGGCTGGCGGATCGAGATGGAGGATGCCCACTGCGCCGTTATGGGTTTACCCGGATCCCTGAAGGAATGGGCGTTCTTTGCAGTGTTTGATGGTCACGCGGGTGAGCGGGTCTCCTCGCACTGTGCAGATAATTTACTAGAGACTATAATACAAACGGAACAGTTTTCTCGGTATGCTAACGAGGAGGATGTGTCTATGGACGAGATCAAAAAAGGAATCAGAGATGGTACAAAACATAGTAATTATTATTTTATTAAATATTTTGTTTTCATTATTATTTTTCCTGTTGTTTAATTTCTTATTTTCGTTCTGAAAGGCTTTTTACTTCTCGACGATAAAATGCGAACGATCCCAGAAATGGCAAGTGGCGAAGATAAAAGCGGATCAACGGCAGTATGTGTGCTAATTTCCCCGTCTCACCTCTACATTGCCAATTGTGGCGACTCACGCGCCGTGATGTGTCGGAATGGCAGGGCTAGTTTTTCAACTCAGGATCATAAACCAATCAATCCCGCACGAGAAAGAGAGAATTCAGAATGCAGGCGGCAGTGTTATGATTCAAAGGTAAATAGTAGCAGAGGAAGATGATACCATAAAAACAACAGACAATAATAATATGTTTTTATCAAAGTCAACATGGTTTACTCGTTTAATTTGATTTTACAGGGTAGGAATACTTATATATAGTGTGTTGAAATGCTGAATGGCTTAGACTTATCATTTTTACCAGCAGAGATGAGATGATTATGGTATCATGACATGCACTATGATATGATACACATTCTTCATGTAACTACTAAGATGAAATGGAGAACCACAGTTTCTTTTCTACTTTCAAAAAATTAAGAATTATTATCATTATATTTTTTTGTTTTTCAGGGAAGTCGCGATAACATGAGCATCGTGCTAGTAACTTTTCCTTCCTGTCCACCACCAGAGGATGATGCAGCACAGAGAGAAGCAGCATTGGAAGAGCTGCTTAAAAATCGTGTTACAGAATTAGTTAACGA
Organism: Paronellides praefectus; assembly: GCA_027744595.1. Classification (NCBI taxonomy): domain Eukaryota; kingdom Metazoa; phylum Arthropoda; class Collembola; order Entomobryomorpha; family Paronellidae; genus Paronellides; species Paronellides praefectus. Next base: position 9,733 of record JAITYZ010002922.1, read on the forward strand.
GTCTGGTGGTAAGTTACTATTTAATTTCCATTGTTTTGTTCATGTCATTTCCTTCTAAAGACAAAAAATGCAGTAATATTGATATTATTGATGCATTAATATTAATTTTGCAGGGGCTATTGAACTTCCTCATATATTACAAACCCTTAGCGATGAAAATATATCAGACCTGCCTCCAGGCGGTGGTCTGGCTGCCAAGTATGTATCATGAAATTATAATTATACGTATAATGATGATTATTGATTATGTAATAATCTATATATTTTCTCTTCTTTTAGACGACCTTTTATAGAGACGGTGTACAAATCCTTATGTCCAAACAACGCCGACACAGTGAGTCCATTTTTCTACAATACTTGAATTTGCTGACAAAAATTTGTCTCAAGTCGTTTTGGTAAATCTTTGTTTCTTCTTAGAATGAGCCCTAGATAACTAGAAAAAATGCTGATGATCAGATTGAGTGAGACAGAGAGACAAAAAAGGAACACAAAACATACAGCTACAAAAACACATAGACAGAGAGAGAGAGCGAGAGAATGGACGGTGATGATGATCGTGATCTAATCAATGAAAATCAGTATAATATATCGTATCGCGTTAAAGAGATCCCTTCTTAGTTTTCTCCTACTACATACATAACATCACCCATCCACCAACCACCACCTGCATTGATTGTTGTAGTCCCTTCTCCTCACTTTTGGAAGCAGCGATGCAGAAAGAAAAACTACAGAAAATCTGTCTGTGGCTCTCTAGAATTAAAAAAAATCACGTTACGTATAATAAACCTTATATATCGTCACACTTTAACTAAATACATTATTTAACTTTGTATCCTTTTATTCTTCTAAAAGATTATACATACACATATATATTATGTACACCGTCACATTGCTATTATTATTATTATCATTATCATCTAATATTATTTTACTATGTCAGACACAGAAAAATAATAGAAAAGTTGAACTCGAGTTATTATTGTTGTTGTTTTTTTCTGCTGCTAAATTTATTCTTTTTAATTTGACAGAGGAAATAATTACTGTATTGATTAAATTGTTGCACGTTAACTAATATTCTACTGTATTGATTGAGAGTATGAACGTATTTTTAAATTGTAAAAGTGGACTGATTGTGAATTCATGAAATGAATTAAAAAAATATATAGTTCACCCACACTTAAAAATGTAAAGCCAAGTATCGAAAGGTTTTGATGATGTAACAAGAGAGATACTAAAAGTTTAAAGCGAAAACATATAAATATCATGATGATATACGAAAATACGACGAAAAAGATTGACAGTCTGGATTGGTTTCCTATCTGTAATACATCCATACTACTTATTATTATTATTAACATAAAATAATGAATAGGTATTCTTATTAATTATTATAGTAATTGAATTCCTATTAAGATTTATAAAGTGGCCGCGGCACGGCCGTGCAGTTTGGCCGTCCGTTCACACTGTACCGCTCACATGCTTAAACCATTCTTTTTCAAACGGGCACACAGGTGCCTTGGGTTAAGGGCTAGATTTATATTCTTTTTCAACCCTACAACCGGCATAGTCTACCCCCGGGGAACAACGGGTGAAAACAAAACCTGGCCACAGATGATAAAAAAATTCTTTTTCAACACCAAGAGTTTACTCCATTTAGGAAAGGGACTGAAAAACCATTTATGTTGTCATTATAATCGACAACAAGAGTTACTTTTAATAATTATTGTAAACTCTACCAAGGACTGCAAGATATACAACATGAAGTTTTCATTCTAGCCGTATTTCCTTATTGCGTTTCTACAGTTTATTATTACATTTTACTAACGATATATAAGTACACCTCTGCCATGTACAATACACTTTTTTTTTGTTTTTATAAAGTGAAACTATAACTTTGTTCAGTAATCATAATAATAATAATTGTTACTTTTGCACAAAATATATTGTTAATTTTACGACACACATACATCATTATTATCAATTATCTCAGCGCAGCGTGACGTTTTTCGTGTCCAGCTTATGGGGAAAGTATAAGGAGAAAGAATTTTTTGTCACATCATCACACAAGCTTTCATGTTTGAGCAAGCAAAGAGAATAGTCTAGAAAAAAAAAGTTGTCACGAGAGGCATTTACTTGAAAGCATAAAGAAAGTTAAACGAGAATGACGTGATTTTTCAAGTCATAAATAATCATTTTATTATATAATTAAATACCTAACAAACAGTGTAATATCCACCCAAAAATATCAGGTGTTGGTTTTAGTATAAAAAGCAGGGAAGGGACGCAATCATATATTTCCTTCATTATTGCGGAACAAAAAAAAACAAGCCCGTACTTTCAAGTTGGGTTTTGAACCTGTACTGTACTAATGTTCTTATCATTGTTATATTTTTTGTCTAAATAATAGTATTGAGTCAGAAGATGAAAAGAAAAGGAACTATACTACATTATATGTCAACAACAAAAATATGGACTACTATATACGCTATATATATAAAAACATTATTAGTGAGATCAACACATTTTATGTATGTCCCAATTTCTTTGTAGTTTACAAGACAAAACAGGATATTATATGAGCATACATTATATAGGTACATATGTAAATTAGATAAAGTGTACTAAAA
>JAITYZ010002923.1:0-21880 GCA_027744595.1 Paronellides praefectus
GTGGGAGAGGTATGTGTAGTATAGATGAGTGGTGGTGGTGGAGGTATTTGTACTTGCGCATCTATTCTTTGTTGTGGTTTGTGCGGGACAGCCGGCTTTTAATAGGAATAGATAAAAATGTATGTAGCTTCGAAGTTTCAAAAGCAGCCGAAAGGGATGCCATACATATTTTACTTAAATGATCACCAATATCGTCAAAGTCGTCAACGTCATCTCTTGCTCTTGTCGTCACAACAATAAAGGAGAATATTATATTGTTTACTGTTACACTACCATAACAACTACCAACAATGAAGAAAAGCGGTGTGTACTTATCTCCAAATCAGATAAACGGCACCATTGCCACACTGCTGCTGTACAGAGATACATTTGATTTGGTTTTTGAGTGCCACGTTTCGTTGGCAGCACCCCTCTGCTGCTTTTCAACAGTAATGTGTAGGTAGGTATGTGTATATTTTATCTCTAAGAATTCTTTTTCGATAATCAATGGCCACTGCACTTCTCCTCCTGGCCGAACAAAGTTACAATATTTTTTCATAATAAATACAAAACATATATTGTTGCAGAGATAAAAAGTAGGGTATAAGCCAAGTCAGAAGAAAATTGTAATAAAAACGTAATATTAAGTAAAGTAAGTAGAGGAAGAAGGAGAAATGATGATGATGATGACTGACTTGACTGCGAATTATCGGTTGGTCAACAGAGCGTTTCTTTTACATATTGCTTATTGTATTACCATTATTATTTTTATTCTATATATTATTATTTTTACTCTGTATCTTGTGCCTTCTGCTTTCTGTTGTTGAGTTGTAGAGTATGTGGTAAAAAGAAGATCACATGATTATCATTATCATCAGCATTGTTTCTTCTAACATGCATGCAGTGTAGCAAAGTTACGATGCGAGAGAAAGAGTTTGATGTGCAAACTTTAAAAAAAAGTGGAGTGGACTAATAAAAAATGAAACATTTTTTCCATTTACTCTTCTTATAATATTACATTATTATATACACATGCATATATTTCATTGTTTTATATTTACAGAGACGCAGCATTGCATTATGATCTCCATCATTACCGTGTAGTACTGCATGTATTCTATTTATACTGTGAAATGAAATATATTTTTGATTTTAACTAGTTTTTTTTAAAACGACGCATGACGGAACTATCAAAAAACTGCCTTGTTTTTATTTATTTTTGGAATGACCACCAGAGCAGTAGACAAAAAATAACAGTGGTCTTGATGATAAATAATTCGCGCGCGCATGCCTACATGCATTTAACTATTATTGTGGTAAAGTTCATCGTCATCTTTTTTTTCAGGGAAAAGTTATAACAATTATGGTTATATGACCATAAATGATGGTAACGATGATGAGGGGGCTCGTCAAGTATGAAAATGAAGTGCTATTGTTTCGCTTTTCTTATGTTGACTGTTGACTTGGGACTTGACACGCTTTTTTATGTCATGATGATAATGGTGATGGAGTTCATGTAACTCTTTCTTCCGCTACTGCTCCTTCTTCCTCTACTAACTTTTTAATGGGTTTATTGAATCAAAATTTACACAAGTGGAACGGGAAAATTAAGTAAATAAGTAAATTGACCGGACAGTGGTGGATATTACATGTTTTTTTCTTCTGTTTTTGCCATTTGCTCCGACGTTTTTTTTGGCTGCATGGTGGAATGGATGATGCTATTTTGTTTGCTAGATTAGAGGAGTGAGTAGTAATAATGCACAAGATATAAGGAGGAAAAAAAGGAGAGAATAATGATGATGATATTTATATGTACCCAGCCACACGTACACAAGCAAGAGAGGGAAGGATTGAGTGAGTGACTGTCTAAAAGTAGTAAAGTTAATCCAAATCCATCCGATTGTATAAATATCACTGGTGGTCAAGTAAGTTTCTAATGGAAGGCGAAGGGCCGAAAGGGGGATTTCACTTGGCCAGGCCGGAAGGTGGTAAATAGTGTTGTGTATTTTAATCAATACAACTAGAGGAGAAAAAAAGGACGGTTGAGCCAAAGTAGAGCTACATATATACAAATGTAACAGGAGAGATAAAGTAAAACAAGAAAAGATAACTCTGTTGAAAAAAAAGTCGAGGGTGGTAGCATAATAGTAGAACCAGCATCAGTGCAAATTGACCATCATCAGTTTTGATCCCTTTTGCTGATATCTCTTCTTTTGCTACTCTCTGCTCTCTTGGTCTGGGCCAACTCCAAAAAGTTAAAGACACTCGCTAGAACACCTCTATATGCAATACCACTACGCTGCGCTGCACCGTGCTTGATCACTAAAAACAAGAAAAAGATTTAGGAAAGATTTTTTAGAAAAAAAATGAAGAGAGAGAGAGAAGCCTAAGATGAATGTAATCCATTAAGGTAGGCTGTACAAGACGTGTAAGTGGAGAGAGAGAGAGAGAGAGAGAAGTAAGTGGGTAGGCAGTCTACTAGTTGTGGTAGCAGCGGCAGCAGCAGCAGTGGGCAATAACCTTAATGGAAGATTTACACGGGTTTGGTTTGTTGAAGAAAAAAGGAACGGTGAAGTATGATGAGGATGATTTTGTTGTTGTTGTTGTTGCACTAGCATTATAGTAGTTTTTATTCTCTCTCTCCCCTTGGTTTACTTTGTTGGAGAGGTTGGTTGTTGGTTTTTCTACGCTTTTTTCATTGGCCAACAACATTGTACATATTGATTTCTCTTTATGATTGTGGACGGTCGACTTGAATAGATGGATTGGTAAAAAGTGTGCTAGTACTAAAGATGAAGATATGTTTCTAGAGATCATGATGCCACTGTAGTACGGATGATCACTTTTACATAGCAAACAAATATACCACTACTTCAATATATATGACTTCTTCTTGTTTAAAAAAAATTAAATAAATAATCTTTCTCAACCAATTGAGCTGTTCTGCTCTGTAAACTTGTTCCTCACATGGAATACTAGGAGTAGTAGTAATTTTAGTAGCGGTCCAAGAAGCTAAAAATATGTGTACTTGACATTATAAAAAATACCATATTGTAGAACGTACGTACAAGTACATACTCGACAAATCGAATGGATCTCCTCTCCAACGGTATGATGATGACCATCATCCTTATCAGATCACTACTGCTACTCAAAATACTTTTGATTTCTTGTAGTCTGGTCGATCAGGATGATCAATCCTATTTTTGGTACTCCAGTCATGGATTCACCTATGTCAGTGAGCAAAATCAAATGGAATGCCTATTTATCCCAGCTCTAGAAGCTGACTTGTGTCCTTGAGTTACACAATAAAATGATGAAATGTTATATAGCGGTAAAGCACTGACATCTCTGTAGAGACTTTACTTGAATTTGTGTTTGAGGATTTAACCCTTTATTTGTGTTGATGATGATGCTGATAATGAGGATGTTGATATGATATTTATCATCAGCATCTTTCTCTTGATGAAATTTAATTAGTAAGGGAAGAGGCCAGCAGCAGCAGCAGTTTCGTACACAAAAAGGCACAAGTGGATATATTTTAGGAAAGGTATTAGCTATACAAAGCACAGCAACATCTCTTGGGTTTACTTTTGGCTGTTTGATAGAAAGTAATCAGTACAATGAAGATAATCAGGATGATTGTAATCAGGAAAAGTCAGAAAGCGTTACGATGATGCCACGACAGACAACAACGGAAGGAACAGGTGACACACAAAAAGGACGTGACATACATTTTTTCACAAATTTTAATTCAGTCATCTCGTTTTACATATATTATATGATATGTTTGTCTACAAACATCTTAACATGAAAACATATATTTTTGACAGGACAGTATGTCGTAGGTATACTAAATATTGTTGACTGTTAACGAGCCATACAATAATATTTTACCCTCATCAACATCACAACGCTTTATTATTATAATATTCATTCTGTGATGATAAATTCATTTTGATTCTAAAAAAGAGTTAAAAATCGACACAGTAAATGACTTGGGCTGTTGCAAGTAAGTAGGTAGGTATAAAATACTGACGTGTAGGGATTGTGACGGAAAGAATAAATAATCTCACATAGGTATATGTTTTTGAAATGTTTGAATTAAAGTGTCGGAATGGCTATACCTGTTTGCCAGTAGTGTCTTTTAGTTGTGTAAATAATTATAATATGATATATATTTATTAGAGTAAATGCAAACACATCAAGACTCATGCATACATAAATATATACATACATGTAGGTGAAGAGATGTTTTGGGTAGGACAGGAATTATTTTATAATCATTATTGTTTCAGGGAGTAGTTTCGTAGGTTGATATATCTATACCTATGTATGTATATATATATATATTATGTATAATATGCATATAGGTAAATATTTTTAAAGTTGTGCAGAGTGCGAGAGCAGTAAAAGCGTAACGAAGGGAATCCAATCGGAGTTCCGCTCTCCTCACACAAGCCCATCATCATCATCATAACATCTCACAACAAAAAGTGAACTTCAAACTCTGATCTACTTCTAGCAGCACACAGTAAAGTACAAGTATATATGATAGAAACGTCAGGATTTAAAAAAAAAAGACGAAGCCACTTTTGCTGAACAATTTTGGCTCGACAAAACAATGTAAGTAGCAAAAGAGTGATAGATGATACGATGGCTTTTTATGGTGGAGTGCTGTTGTTGTGCTCAAAATACACACATTTGATATAATATGCTATTATTCAGGTTTGATTGATATCTGTCCACTACCCCATCCTCTGCTCTTCTGGTGCACGGTTCACTGGAAGGTTGAGCAGGTTAAAATCCCACTTCCCTTTTTAGCTTGCAGGTTGGGTTTAAATCACCTGCTGCACCAGCAATCCTAAACCCAAAACTATCGTCATTCATTATTACGAGCGTGCTCATAATACATTATGTCTTTATATATCCATTTCCATAAGCCAAGTAAGGCTTGCAGTTGAGCTGAGGCAAGTTGTAACACAGATTATGAAAAAGTAATCATTTAGAAAATGAATATACAAGCAAGCGTCCTATCACATTAGCGACTAGACTCTAGTCACTAGAGTGGCAAAAATAAGTCATTAGTTTAGCATAGGTAAATACCTATACATCATATTATATAATAATATGCGTATCATTTTTAACAAATTGTTTAGACCAGTTTATATATCCTTTGTTTGGCCAGCAAAATTGAAGACAAATACTAGGATATTTTTCTAAGTGTATCCAAGTAATATCCGGAGAGCCAACACAGTGTATGTATTTGCATATCACATTCTATCTGTTTGTTGAGCATCCTCGTTCCTCGGTTTGTGTTTAATTATGAATTGTAAACACGCCAAGCTTTTCTGCCACTGCTGACAGTTTCACTGCTTTCTATGTGCGTCGTTTCCATTTTCAAGCAACATTTTTATGACTGAGCCAACACCTTTTCCAAAAAAAGAAGCTTTTAAAAAACACAGAGGTACATACGCTGTAACACCACCTATGTATTTTTCTACGTTTCTCAATGTTTATTTTTTGACTTTTAGATTGCATATCACACAAACAATAGGAGAATCATATAATTATCAATTTATAAATTATAGCTTACAGCCTCCCTTGTGTGTGGAGAAATACTGATTTAGAAAACATTTTGCGATTCGTCTCACCTTGTCATCCGCTATATTTATAAAAAAACATACACTCAGGTTTGTTTCCACTTTAAAAAGTTGAGCACTTGAAGTGTGGGTTTTCAAGTGATATGAAAACACCAATATACAACATAAGTACTCCTTGATCCATTTTATATTGTTTCAGTTTTCGTTTTAAATCTTTCTATTATATTCAGGACGAACTTGCTGACTGTTGCTACCAGATAAAGCTAACATGCACACACAGGGTCATAATTACTTTTTCCTGACTTGACTTACTACTACAACTACTACTACTATATCGCATCATATCACAGTGGTCAAGCATGGGGCAATGGTCTTCATGGTACTGTGATTCGGCACATTATCATTATCATCATCATCATTGCAATCTGTTTCTTTTTTTTACAATAAGCTCATTTGTTTCAGTAGCATATTTAAAGCTGAAAATTATATCTTTCACGAAAGCTGTACAAGTGATGTAGTTTCAAATCTGCAAATAACAGCGTAGTAGTTGCAAAAGTACCACCACTCTAGTGTTACTTTATTCTACTAAGTATCGCATTACTCATTATTAGTTTTCAAAACTTTATCAAAACTAATTTTCCATAATACATCAACAATTTTAATGTAATATCCATGTACCTTTTACTGAAGAGGATTGATAATATATCAAAAGAGTATATTATTACCAATCGGTCAATCGTCATCTATTTTTTGCCAATGCAGTGAAGCTTGTACCGTTACAACTCTAATATGAAATAAAATAAATATTTATTTATTATTTTATTTGCTCAAATGCTAATGTGTAGCTAAATATATATGCGTTCTGCAACCCGAAACTGATCAATGATCATACCTAAATATTACGAATATACCTTCATACGGTAAAAAAAACTATAACATTTAATCGCAATTACCTTCAACATGACTATGACATTTATCGTTTTCTTTTTTTCCTTACCTCTCTCCTCTCAAATGGGAGGACCACGTCGGTTTTTTACTCGTAAACATATAACCAGTGCAGTTTGTGTGTGTGTGTGTGTGTGTGAAGCTTAAAGGCTGTATAAAAATGAGGGCACACACACAAACACACGAGCTTCATCTTCATATAGGCAGACTTTTTTTACACTCGCAAACACACACACGTCCTTTATCATGACGTGTGCCTGCCTTGTAACCACTCAACCTTCTCATCTCAATCTATCTTGCCTGTCTTGTACCTCTCTCTCTGCTCACCAGCTCCCATTTCGCGTGGAATTGTAACGAAAAAGAAAGAAGAAAAAACGCGTGGAATTTCTTTCTGCAAACACCAAAAATGTAATGTATGCTCACTTCTTCTTACTCACTCAGTAGTAGTGTATTGACTGCTCCTGCTCCTATATGCTAGTTCTACTTGTACAGCCACTCATTATTATGTATTTCTCGTGTACAATTTTTTTACGTCTCTTTCTGCAATTGCTAACTATATACAGCAGGAAAAAGGGCTCATCGTTCTTCGTTCTGGTTATATTTTTTTAAACTCACATTTTCCTGCTCTTATATACTTTGTAGTGTGTTGAGAAAGAGTAGTTGAAGAAAATTGTGGACTGTGGAGTGTGTTTGCGTTACAATAATATCTAGAGAGCTTTATTGCAGAATGAGAAGAAGTCTGATATTGTTATTATTAATATGATCATTATTAATAAGGTATACATTGACTTTAGTGTATATACATATAAGTATATTTTATGTATCTACATCATAAAAAACAGATATAAATTCATACACACATACGTTCTCTTATTTTTCGGTATAATATTTTTTTTCTGTTAAAAAGTGATGCCTTGTTCTTGTACATCATCTATATCATCCCCATCATCCATTCTCAATGATGAATATCGCGTTGGTCTGAGTGTGCTTACTCAACATCCGAGAAATATTATTTATTATGCTTCTTATAGCCAGGCCAGCCTCATCGCGCTCCTTCAGAAAAGTTGCCAGAAAAAGTAAACTCACAAAACTGCTAAACTGACTGACAGAATAAAAAGAAGCAGGCGAGAAAGACAGGGAGAGGGAAAAATTACTTATTGCATTAGGCCTGCATTGCAATTGCTTGTAAAGTTAGTAGACCTTCATGAGAACTTTACTATATTTTATGAATGATGCATTATTTTCCTCTGCTATTTCGAATACCAGACAAAGTGGAAAATCGGTATGTAGGATGTATATATATGTATATATTAATATTATTTGTTTTGTAAGTGGTGCTGCCTTTTGTATAATGGGCTATGGTATAGTGTCCCAGGAGGAGTGCATATTATTATATGAATATAGTAGAATGCACAAAAATGATAGTATAACGCGATATGTAATGATTTTTTTCCTAATTTATTTTTGCCGTAATCAATTAGGCATGTAGAATAATGTTGTAGGTTTCGAGTTAAGATTTGCCCTTAGGAAAACGTGAGTATAGGCTTCCGTGAGAAGAAAATTGAGAGCAAAGTAAATAAAACCCATTGAACTTTTTTTCTTTTTTTTAAATTAGCTTTTTGGTAGTGGTGATGGTTGTGCACTTTTACAAAATGAAGAAAAAAATTGAAATGAAAGGGAAAAGAAAGTAGTGCAACTTTGCAATTAAGCATAATATGCATTTATACGAATTTATGTATTATAAGGATAGCATATTATTTAAAGTATTGAAAGAAAGATGATTTATCATGGGCAAATCAACAATCATAAAATGCGTAAAAAATCATAAAAAAAAATTTGCTCTAGCACTCTATTTTTCAATTTTTACTCGTATTTTTTACTACCTTCGTTTATTTCATTTATGGGAAGTAGATGAAGAAAAAAATAAACAATCTGCTTCAACTGCTCAATTTTTTTTATATATTTTGGCGGAAAAATGCTCTAGCTCAAGAGGACTCTAGCGATTTCCCTGACGTTATTTTTGTGTGTGTACAAGTAAAATAAGTAAGAAATCTCTGAAAATAGGAATAGTAGTAAACTCACAAAGGGGATGGTATAAAAAATAAAGGAATAATAAAAAAAGAAGGTAGAAAGAGTAAGAGAGCTGAATAGTATATGATAGTAGAAGAAGAATCACCTTTCCACTTTTTTTTCTTCTTCTGTCTTTCCAGAGCATTTTCTCTGTAGAAGGATTTCATTCATTTGATACACATGCATGCATGATTATATGCATAATACACAAGTTGCGTTTAAAGGGGAAAAGAGGAAAGAAAAAAGGGAGAACAAAAATGGTAGTAGTTGGATATCACAATCAACAGCATTATATAATATATGTGTATACATCAACCTAGGCAGCTTTGTTTTTTTTCTGATGTCTGTGTATGTAGTACGTTCCCCTCTCAATGAAAGGCCATACAACATACATCATGTCAGAACTCACAGGACTATACATTATGACCATGTAAGCACAAAAAAAATGCAATAAGGTGAATGGATTGATGTTCTTTTTTTCCATTTTTCCATGCTGACTTTGTATTTTACATATATTATAGCATGCATGGTTGCCCTTTTATCTGCTGCTCCTGTGTTGTTTATGCCATATGGACGGATTTGTTGGGTTGTCTGTTGTTTGGTCGGTTTTTTTATATTATTTTACCTGTCTCTGGCCTCCTCCTACGCCTTCAATACAAAATTAAATGTACTTCCTGTAGTATTATTACACCTTTTGTTGTAGTACAGTAGAAAAAGTTTACATTTACCAGGTATTACTATTATATTTTTATATGCCAGTGTAGTAGATTAACAATGATTGCTAGACAATTCTCTGTTTGATTTTTTTATTGCCGGTCAAAGTGTGCAAAACAGTAAAAAAAGCATTATCCGTGATGTTAATACATACTTTCATGATCATGATGGTTATAATGGTCATATAGTTGCGCACATTAACAAGTGACACCGTGTATACCTATACATATAAATATAACACATTGAAGTATAGACACTCAGAGTGTAAAAAAAGGAACAATAAAAAAATTGTGTACTACTTTTTTTTAAGGCTGACAATTTATATGGGTGGAGTAAATGGGAAAAATTGTAACGAAATTTGATGGCAAGGTAATGATGATGATGATAATATTTTTCTTTTTTTTACTGTATGGTATGCTGTATGCATTACGATGCAACTTAAGATGGTAACAGATAAATATGCTTCAGGAGAGAGAGAGAGATAAGATCATTTTTTATATTATAACATTAGGAATAAGATAAAAACATTGAGAGAGAGAGGAAGTGAATAGTGAACCTCTGGCTTTGGAGTGTATGCAGAGAATATCAAGTAGCCAAAATGATTTTCACCGTTTCCTCTTCCTTCCTTCCTTTATATTTTTTTTATATTTTTTTTGTTCATCTTTCTCGCCTCCTGGAAAAAAGGAGATAAGTGGTGTGCTGTTTCCCGAGTGTGTTTAGAATGGAATGAAGAATGAATGGGTATTCACTTATGCACAGAAGACCAAGGAAACTTACTCTTTGGATTTTTGTGGTGATGGTGGTGGTGGGATGGTGTATTAGTAATGTGTATGTGTGTGAAACTAGAAATGCTATACACACACATACAAATAATACACACAAACATAGATAAATAGGTAGCAATGGATAAAAGCAGATAGTAGAAAGGAAGTAAGGAAGTAAGAGAGAGAGAGAGAGAGAGAGAGAGAGAAAGAGAAAGAAACTACCACCAAAACCAAACCACAGATAGACACCACAGTAGTAGTAGTAGTATCATACATGTGGCAAGTAGGTTTTTTAGCTAAGCCTTGGCTTCGGAGGAGCTAATCGGGCACCATGGATTGGTTGAAGGTGATGGTAGTAAAGTGAAGGAAAAGTTAAATATTTTAACATGATATCAAACCCTGCATGTCTTTCTCACAGACACACTACTATTCTGGCTGTCTACTACTTCAACGGAATATTTTATTGTCATCGTCATCATCATCAACAGCAGCAGCAGTGGAAGTAATAACATGATCTTCATGATGATAGCGAGCATAGCAAAAGATACCTCTAGACAGACGGACGGACAGGAAAAAAAAGAAGTAAATTGTTTTAAGAGAGAAAAAGAGGAAGGCAGATAAATAGAAAGAAAGATGGGAAATATCCTACATTATTATTACATATGACCATATAGCTGCTCCTAGTATTGCTGCTTGTTCTTGTGATACAGCTGCTGCTGCTGCTGGTGGGATATTATAACGACCACGAATAAAGTATTATTGACGGTGGTGATGTCCAGAAAGAAAAAAAAATGTAGAATTGGTTGGCTTAGCAGCTCGGAAGATGATAAGAACATCAGAGAAAAAAATAAGATGGGGAATATAACGAGGGAAAAAAGTTGCCATTTTTTCAGGTCAACACTAAATCAGACTTGTAGTCAGGAAAGTGAGTAGAAGTATAGCTTTTAGGCAGCAGGTAGTGTATATTAGGTATAGTTTACAGGTATTGATGATATATAGCTTGTTGTAATTTTTTGATGGAAATGTGAAATAAATATGTATAAGCAAGTTGAGGAGGAGCACCAGGCAAAGTAAAGCTGAGCCAAAAAAAATAGGATAGATAGGTTATATTAATGGTAATAGTAGAGGAGTAAAAGTAGCGGTGTGGTGCTTTTTTAATGGGTTATATGGTTTGAATTCGTAACAAGGAGTAGTAGAATAAGAAATTTATCATGACCTGTGCTCCCCCCGTTTCGCTCCAAACAGTCATGCAGGTATGTATATGTGTAAGCCCGAGAAATAACACCTTGTCATAGAAATATAAAAAGTAAAATATGTATAACCAAATATTATGAAGGGTGTCCGTGTGTGAATGTGTTACGTTTTTTTTTAAAAAAATGCGCGGATAAGTGTTTTTACTATTAACATTCAAGTCATAATAATAATAATATGATTATTATGAGGTTCATGATAAAAGAAGCATGATGATCATGATAATATTTGCTGTGGAGCAACACGCGTGTATCTCTCTTTTAACTCGGAATAATAATATACCGTCGTTTTGTGGGAAAAGGAGAATATCGAACAGAGAATTATTGTGAGATAGTTGCTGTTTTGGAGTTTGGAATTGGGAAAGGAATGGAAGTGTACATAAATGTACAACTAGTAGACAGGGAAACAACTCTGCCTTGAAGACAAGAGACATTTTCTCTTTTCCGTTCCTCTTTTTTGATGCTACTGCTGTGTGATGAGCTTTCTCTCTCTCTCTCTCTGTTTACTGGGGTAGTAGTGGAGTGACTTCGAAAACTTTGGTTGTGACATTCTTGGCATTCTTCTGTCTGTGGTTTCTTTGACAGTGTATTTGCCAGGTTGGTAGATATACTTTTATTAGGCCCTACCAAATGTATAACCTTTATAAAAAGGACGTGCTAATCTGTACCTCCTTCTGTTTGTCCGTCGGCAATGTTTCTCGGAAACGAGAATCCTTTAAATTCTGATTCGGGAACAGAAACTGAAGAATAATAGATCGGATGAGTTGGATAACCAGGTGTGGGCTTGAAGACCCATTCATTATGCACACAGTGGGCAGCCCACTGCACCATACCATGTATAGTACTTTTGTTCCTGATATATGGAATGTTTAATTTGTTTACCTGAATACTTGGCAATAGACATTGAGAGATTTTGCTTAAATTCTGTAGTTTGGTTTAATTTTTTTGCATCATGGATATACAACTGCGTATACCTTATTGACAGCTAAAAAGGGTGCATATATTTACTGTGCAAACATTCATGGGTACATGTCTACAATGTAGACTCTACATACCTACACACTTGTAGGCACACAAGATGAAAAATAAAGAATAGGAAAGGAGACTATAAAAGTAAGCCTTGAGGGAATTAATTTAATTATTCCATCTTATACATCTCTTTCTCTCTCGCAGGATTGTTGTAGGTAGGCTGCGAGGTATAATACGCAAACAAATACAACACCATGAAGTACACAAGTACATACATAATACATATGAGTCAAAGAAAAAGTTATTGATGAATGTACTAATTATAATATTACAAAATGATTTACTAACAAGACAAAAACTTGCTTTTCTGGAAATACGCAAGGCGATGCATTTCACAGAGAGGAGAAATATAATCAAGATGATGAGAAAGATTATGATGTTAAATTACATCTAATTTCTTATAATCGTACCTGCTTTCAAGATTTTTTTCTTTCGTGCGTAAACACTACATATTATGGAACATATGTGTATGTGTTCTTCTATTTTACTATTAGGTTATGAAAAAAGAGACATGATTTTTTTGAAGGATGGTTTTGTATATATGTAAATTAAAATAACTCATTTAAATCCTGATGTCAACAAAAGTTTTAAAAACAACAAATGTCAAAATTATACGCAATCAAGAAGGCAAAATGAAACTTGTTTGTGGATTACATAAATATTTTTCATCACTTTTGTTTCATCCTTTATTCCCTTTTTGACTGTATCACAAATACTTGAACTTGCGTAATATACGTATTTACCTATGCATATTTCCCATTTCTCTATACCCTTCTCCTAAAGTTAATATTATGCATGAGCATACCTAATATTATGAAAACCATGAAGATGCACAAGTGGAGGAGGGCGATGACGATGACAAAGGACGGGTGGTTAGTCCAATGAAATGAGATTATGTGTGTATCATCAACATCATCATAATTTCAAAATACAACAATCGTATATACCTCGCNACAACAATCGTATATACCTCGCAACATAACTACTTACTTATTATTATAATATTTTGAATGCAATTCAACGTAAAGGTATGCATATGTCTTTGGATGCTTCGTCGTTTTTGTGTACGGGCATATGAGGTGGTGTCGTGCTGCTTCTGTATACACATGCTTATATTGCATGCATCATCATCATCATTGTCATCTTCTCATCATCATACCTATTTGATGATGATCATGTTGATGAAGTTTTTTTTTAATACATCAACAGCAGCTAAAGCAAGTTTATGCTGATGATAATAAATCCATTAGTGCTCATGCTGACTGACGGCTACCTCATCCAGCAATTTATATGACGATATCTGTTTGTCGCCGTACCTGTGTTACAATACCCCAGCACCGCACCACCCACCACCACCATCACCACCACAGTATTCCATTTCAAGGAAGGAAGCAACTTACCATCTACCTTACATTCCAAATAAAAACGGATCCCACGCGTGTCTGCTTTTTCCATGGTTACCGTCACTTGCTTTTGCCCCTCCACGAAAGAAATTACGGCTTGTGTGACGGTACACATTTCTATGAGCCCGCTGTGTAGTTTCTTGAAAGAAGGTAGAACGAACATCATTACATGGAAAAGAAGACATGTAACCATGGCTAATGCTTACTGGACGGCTTTTACAACGTATTATTTAAATGCGCATATCATACATACATAAATATATTGATGCACATGTATGCTTTTTTTTGTAATTTACATAATATAGTGATCATGATGGCAGTAATAAGAATCATGAGATATATATATAACCCTCTCTCGATGAAATATACTTTTGTTGTTGTTCTGTAGTAGTAAAAATGGTTGTCCAACATGCATTAATATGCATTAATTATCCTAGCCTGTAATGCCACACTATTCGATATTATCATCGATAATGAATATAAAAAAGCTGACGTAGTGAAAAGCTGTCCAAATGTATATAATACATATATTATAACCCATATAAAATATAAATGAGTATAAATGAATTACATGAGCACTCGAACAAAAAGGGTGGCACTGGCCAAGCAAAGCCGTGCCAAGCCAGCAAAAATCGAGAAGAAATTAAAACTTTTTTTTTTCTCTCTCTCTCTCGATTTCTGTATATTTTGTGATGATTGTTAGTATTGCAACGAGAATGTGTCTATTGTCGCGAAAGGGAACTGTCAAAAAGGCGATTGGCATGACTGGTGTGGTGTAGTGTGCATTGTTGTTTTAATAGAACAACGGAAACAACGTAGAAGCCACCACGCCCGTCATCCTCCTCTCCCTCTTGTTTTTTTTTCATGTTGTGTTGTACAACTCTTAACCAAACTTTTACCTTACTTCTATATACAAAAAAAATACATGCATGCGTCAATACTTTTTTTTTCGTATTTTGTGCATTTTTTTTGCATTGCTTTTTATTATATACCATATCATATATGTATGTATATGTATATCATTTTAGTGCATGTAGTGTGATGAATTTGTTATGTACTTTTGAATACAAGAATAACGATAAAACTCGACTCTTTTAGTATAACGAACACTTACACAGTTTTTGTTGTTAATTGGAATTGTAATTATTCACCAGATACGTAAAAGGGATAGCAAATAGAATAGGAAGCAATGAAATTCAAAACACATCAACAATAGGGCTGCTAGATTAACTTCCGTTGTTGTTGTTGTGTGCATAGCCACAAGGGTTAGTTGTTTGTGATGTAAAGATAATACAAATGTGCAAACTGATAAAAAAAACTGGAAAGAGGATGGATATTAGGATCTACAGATCCCGATGAAAATGGAATAAAGTGTATTATTATTTTATTTATTCCAATAGTACACCCGTAATTAATAAAGGTGAATTTTTTATTTCTTCATGACTGCGGGAAAGCAAATCTTTTAATTCGAAAAAAATAAGCGTATTAATTCTAGAGGCGTATTTAGTCGATGTTTACAGTAATGTGGGATGATAGTGGTGAGAGAGAGATGACGGTGGAAGACCAGTGTAGTTAACCAAATTCTCATGGTTGACTATCCCTTTTAATATCGCTGACATATCTGAAACAGAGTGGAAGAAATTGATGAAAGGTATGGAAGTGGAAGTTTAAAAGGTGATGTAGAATATCCAGAGTATTTACCCCTTTTGATCTAAACTTTAAACCTGTAAAATAAGTACTATGATCATTCATATTCATTATGATCACAGTAAGCACGCAGTGCGTAAAGTACATACAGTTTTTTTGTTGATACACGTGGAGTTGTGTAAACTTGATAATTTTTTCGATCTTCCATATTCCTGTGTACTTTTTTTCTGACACAATCTGACTATTTTTTTTAAGTTTACGTTGTCCTACCAAAGAACAAACTTTTTTAGTGTGAAAATGTACGTGATGGTTTAGGGACAATATCGAGACTCGGTGTAAAGCATGCAGAGAGAAAGCAAATAATGTTATGGAGCGTGTACATTGTACATATTTTCATCTCTACCACCATTTTCCTGTACATTGTATGCAAATATAATAATACTTACGCTGTAGTAATGCTGTGAAATTCATCTCCTCTCCTCTTGTACTCATTCCATCGTTCCCGACCATGATCTCTCTATCTTTCTCTCTCTCTTACACACACACACACACACACACACATACACTCGTTGAATTCTCAGGAGGAAATGAAATGGAAAACTAGGTCCAATCCAGGTGATATGACTTCATCTCAGTAAATAATGCAACGAGATGCTTCTACTAAAACTTTACGTGGCGTCGTTTTTAGCCATACTTTAAAACAAAAAAAAAGAGTATACATACTGCTCTCATTTTATAAACAATATAGTTTCGGACCCCTGCTCACAATCAGTGACCCGAGTGATGCTCGCGCTGTTCACTACACACATATTTACTTAGCTTTTTCCGTGTTGGGCTGTTGATTAACCTGAGAATTGAAAACATGTTTTGGGTACGTTTTGGTGGTGAAAGTGATCGGGTGTAGGCGATTGTTTTCACACACACACACACGCTGCCTTTTTTCCACTAAGTGGTTACTCGTGAGTTTGTGTGTGTATTCAAGTCAACAGGATTCATCTGGAGGACAAAACCAAAAAAAAGTCCTTTAGTTGAAAATATGTTTTTTTGGTACTATATGCACCCATTTTTATTCTCTTGTGAAAGGATCCTCTTTTTGCTGCTGCTCGTGTTGTGGCGTTTCAAAGAAAAAAAATAAAGCTGAAAAGCAAACGAAAAATGGAATAAATTGATTGAATAAATAACATTGCAATATAATCGCAATAACAATAACATTATCCATGCAAAAGTGGCGGTAGGTAGTTACAATTGTTCACAGTATTTTTTTTCTTCTTTTAGTGGCGGTAGGAAAAAGGCCAACCATACTATATATACAGAATAAACTGTAGGATGGAATGTAGTAAGAGCAACAAAAAGCTAGTAGTTGTAGTGACTTACGAGAGCGAAATATATTTGGGCATGGATGGACAGAAAAAGAAGTGGTAGCGTTTCAAAATGTCAAAAGTGTATATATATATATATACATATTATGTTATGTACATATGTGTGTGTGTTGGTCTGTCCATCTTTAGGATCGCATCAGATCGCATGCACACACACGGCATCCCTTTGCATTCCAGTTTCAGCTTACATTATCATGTTCTTTCTACTAGCTTATCTCACCTTTTTTTGTTTCCTTTTTTTACGGGAAAAGAAGAAAAACGTATTATGGCTTGATGGCATTATATGTTCACACATACCAACACAAGAGATACATATTTTTTACTTGTACGTCGTATGACGCCCCTGCCTTTATAGTGGAAGCAGTATAAAGCATAAAATAATGTGTTCTGTGTACATCATTGTATTTCTTTCTCAAAGCAATAATGCCATGTGTATATATAAATGCATATGAATGTATGTGTACAAGTGAATATCTAGAGTAGTTTCTTGAAATGGGTCGGATTTTTTTTCTTTCTTCGGCTGGCTTCTTGCTTGCATGTTTTTTTTCTTGGTCTGGCCAGGTTTCTCTGCCTCTCTACTTTTTTTTCGTACCCATTATTATTTAAGATTGAAGCAATATCCAAGCATGTTGATTCATTATTCAAGAGAAAGCGCTCCAATTTTTTCCCCTTCCCTGCCTTTTCCCTATCTCCTTTAATTTTTTTTCTTCTTCTTCTCCGCTGCATTTGCCGCTACTTTCCCCCAATATACTCTTTCAATGCATTCAATTGTGGATGGTGGTGCGGGTTTGGGTTTCATAGTTGGTTTTGAATAAAAGAAAGATATATGTACATACTTGTTTTGCAAAATGTTCTCCTCAAAACGTAAAAGTCTGCTTCTCTGTCAATCTTGTGAGTTGGAAAGTAACAAAAAATGCATGCTTAGGCTTATATATATGACGGCTTACGGTTTGTACTCTTTTTATCTTTTTCTGTCCCCATCAAACATGGCACTGTCATTCTGAGAAAAAAAACATGAAAAATAATTAGTTGCATACAATTGCAAAATGTTAGCTTGTCGAGGAGAGTAACGACAACAAATATGAATGCACAAACAAGTTGTAAATTTCTTCTTTTTTTTGCTTGTGAGGCATTAGTTGCATTTTGTATCCTGGCGGCGAATAAAAAAAACAACCGACCCACAAAGACATACCACACCAAGTTTGGTACACTTTGTAAAGTTTCCCCCGATAAATTTAGACATCCCGTATTATTCTTATGTCTACTGGAACTGGAAGCTGACAGTCAGGAAAACTGCAAGGTGAACCAGGTGAAAAGCTAGCAAAAATAGTGATTGTATACTTTTCATCTTCTTGTGACTTGCGAGATCCAAAGAGATTAACAACAAGATATACATACTAGTCTACAGGGTCTTAAGTAGAATTTACTTTTGTGGGAAAAGTTGCTCTGTTATAAATTCACCTATCAAAGATTATGACTCAACTCATATATTTCTTTATTACACAATCTATTGTTGGTCTTACCTTGCTCATCCTCATGTTCATATTGCTTTTACTATATTGTTGAATCATTGATGGTGGTAAACATACATAACCTATAAAGCTATTATTTGTGAAATAAACTTGCGAATTAACAAAAAGAAACTAATATTCAGAGTTAATTAATTGCAAGTGTAGAACGCTTTAAACTTTACCTTCTGACAGACAATTGAGAATCGAAGCACTTGTTTTGACTTTAATTTAGCTTTTATTAAATCCCCTGCGCAGAAAGTATATAGTTTAAGGATAGGTAATAGGATTTTTTTCTTTTTTTCTTGCTTAACCAACTGAATGAGTGTATCAGGCAAGAAATTAGGCTATTTGTTCATGAGTATGCCTTGTGGTGTTTACAGGATGGCTCAGTATTGTATATCACGTGTATATTTTGTATTCTTCCTTTCTCCACTCCACACACACACACATACCCATGTACACTTCAGTATAAAATTTGTTCATTATCTTGTATTCGTATTTCATCATCCTCTGGCACTATTTCCTTGAGAAGCACAATGCTAGGGTGAAAATGGAGAAGGCTCTGTAGTGAAGTTTAGATACTCGACTCGAAGGAGGAGAAGAAAAAAATCTTTTATTCTCAGTTCCAGGCGGTTGACTTAGGTGACTTTATTGTATGTATGTTTTTGTGTCTAGAGTTCACACAGACACAAGATGTATGATGAAACGATGCTAAATTGTGATTGTAATAATAATGAATGTGTGTACATATCACACTATAAACTGTGTACTACAATATCCAGTTTTTTGTTTTGTTTATTTTACCTTCTTTATCGCCAGTATCATCATCATCATCATCATACTCACAATCCCAACGTTTGCTTCCAGGTGTTTTCCCAAATGAATACTGGGCTTCCTTCTGTTTTGGCGTTTTGGTGATGGTAGGTAGCGGCGATAAGGATGATGATGATGAGAAGAGAATATTACGTACTACAAACTCCTTGTCTGTTTTGCGTACAATGATGTCCTTATGTAATATTATCTATTACATGATATAAGTATATAGCTACACACATTCTTGATGTTGTTATTCAAGTACTTGATATTACTAAATATGTACTACATATTTTTTACACTTGGAGAAAGAGAGATGTGTTTGAATTGACTGTAATGTTGATTATGAGTCTCCTCCATCTCCCAAGCAGACTGGGAGCTCATGGTGATGGTGGTGGTGGTGGAGAGGAACGGCTGGATGGATGGATGTGAGCACAAAATGCAAAGTAGACACGGGGATATTCAATATTTTAAGCGTGAAATATAAAGTGTTTCATAAACATGCACACTCTACAACTACTGCTGCTTCTTTCTCCGTGGTGGTACTTACTGATCCTACTGGGAGGAAAATAGATGGACAGGTAGATGTGATATACGATTGGGGTACATGGGAGAATACTTTTCTTAGGAAAAAAGAAGGAAAGGTCATATTTTAAACTTTGTTCACTTACTCTGGTACTCACACAATCGTTCTCTGCTGCTGCTGCTGCCGCCGCTGGATTGAGAAGACGAAGCTTTTTTTTGTTTCCATGTTGTACATCCCATTTTATATAGATTCCCTGCTTTCCCTACCCCATCCCCCCTCGTGTGCTGCTTCTCGGCTTTTATAAGTTACTAAAGTTGTTGTAATTTAACGCTGGGAGAAAGTACAAGAGTTTTTCATTTTAAAAGCATACCTATCAAGATATCTACTCCCTCGAAAAATAAAATCAAAAAAGGAGAAAGCAAGCAAATTGAATGATGATATATTTGCTCAAATGAAATTCTATAACTATTCCCGCACCCATTTTTACACTGCATAGTACTTAACATTTGACCTCGATCAATTTGACCTACAATACAAATATTTCTTTCATGTTCCCTTTTGTGAACAAAATCATACAAAGTTCATAGGTCATTCTCACTTGTTTTTCTTTACTAGTAATATATT
The DNA here is from genome assembly GCA_027744595.1 of Paronellides praefectus. Lineage (NCBI taxonomy): Eukaryota > Metazoa > Arthropoda > Collembola > Entomobryomorpha > Paronellidae > Paronellides > Paronellides praefectus. The sequence goes on from JAITYZ010002923.1 coordinate 20,258, forward strand.
TGAAAGTAATAATACTTATTTACACACACGCCTTTTTGATTTTGATGGAGTACTTTGAGTATGGCCTATGTGTAAACCCAACTAAATCTATTTGTCTAAACGCTCTTTATTATTTTAGCATTAATATTTTATTTTTTTGAGATATTATTCTGCATGGCTTTCCCTGAAAATAATGTGTGGATTTTTTAATCTGAAAAATATAAAATAATGTGAGCTTTTTATATGGCCAAAGATCTTCCTTTTTTATCCAGGTGCTTGGCTTTTTAAAGAAGCTTTACATCCAATTTGGATGATCCAAACCAAATAGTCGTAGGAAGAAAAGAGCAATTTCCATATCCTTTTTAAAGTAAAGAAACCATCTGTTGTTGTTGTTGTTTTTTAGTAGCGATGAGGTATAGTAGTAGTATCACATGTGTAGCATTTTGGATCGTTAATCTTCCATTCTGCTCCTATATTTATATTATACCACTTGGTATAATGCCATTATAAAACTACCACTCTTCTAAAAAATGCAAAAAAAAACGCATTTTGGCTTTTGCTTAAAAATAAATGTAAAAAGTTGTTGTTTCAACAAACGTTCTTGTGTCACTGCTGCTGCTGCTTTTTCTGGTGCGGTGTTACAGTGTTACTTCACCGAGAAAAATGAATGTTTTTACTCAGGTTGACACCCTACACACATTCTATTGGAATGGAAATAATAGCATCACTATACTACTATATACTGCTTCTCTTCTGATGCTGCTAAAACCAACAGCATCATCATCACCAGTAGTGCAGTAGTCAGAAGCCCCAAATACTATTAAGCCAGATACCAAGTAGGAGTAAAAGAAACGATGCCAAACAAAATGCAGGTTGTAAAACTTTGCAGTCAAATTTTACTCACTCACTACGCATTTACATTTGCTGCATTATCCTGTTATGTTGTATTTCTTCTACATATCCATTTATTTTAAACTGGGAAGGGTTGTAAATGAAATATTTTTTTGACAAATGTCTCAATTTTGACAAGTTGTCTTACTGCTTGATTTCCACTGGACAAGATATTACACTTATTACGTGTGAACCCGTGGTTTTTTTCCACCGTCAAATACTATGATCCATGAAAAGATAAGACTAAACTATGATTATTGGTTTAAATTTCATGCTAACATACATAATATATAAGTACATACCTATGAAAATACGTGCATCTGTAAATCTGTAATTTGCAAAAAAAAAAGAGAGATTGCCAGTTTTAAAAGCAGGATTTTTATCATTTGGTGACCATCCATCCTTAATGGATTCTCACAGCAGCAGCGAGTAAAAATGGCAGGTAAATTGTGCATTTGAGGTTGCGTGTTTTGGTTAAAGGAAGAGTGCTACATATGGCTACTGCACTACTGTTTTGTGCATCCATTTTCGTCATTTGTATTATTCGTGCCCACAAGTACATATGCGTTTAGAGCATGATGAATGATGATCTAACATATGAATAAATTGAGTGTATTGATTTTATAATTGGCAGTTTTGAGGAACTACAGATTATTTGATTCTTTCGGACTGATACTATTTAACCAAGTTATATGTTCATGTGTATACATATTACTTGTTTGTGCACGTGTTTTCGGCAATAATACCGAAAAG
>JAITYZ010002924.1:0-11606 GCA_027744595.1 Paronellides praefectus
ATTGATGTTCAAAGGGGCACTTTGTGCAAACGTCTCTGTGGTAAAAATGATCTCGAAAGCTTCCGACGTATCCACATTTGTCATATCGTAATCTTTTCCAGGAGCAATGTGGCCGAATACAGCTTTGCTTCGGATTTCAAATGTTATTTCGTGTGGTAGCATATTAGAAATCCTGAAGGGACTTTTTAATGTAATCAGGTTTGCGCGTTTACTGATGCTCATTAGTTGAACAATGGCAGGTGCGGTGTTTGGTGGAATTATTTGATCATCGTCCGCTGGGAAATCGTCCCTTTGTACAGCCACACAAAAACGGTAGCATTGTTGCTCTTCGGATGTGACTGATGTACACTCCCTTAAACCAGACATTAGGTTGTCTTGACTGGTGACTAGAAGAGCCTTGGTACAATATGAATATTGGGAGGTCAAGGCACCATCGGGAATCAGTGGGCGAACCCACATGTGAGCCCATATAGAATGCAGTGGGATGGGGTAGGTTTTCCCGGGTTGTATTTTGGCAATATAAGAGCCTCCAGTTTGAGCACGTTCAACTAAACACAATATCAGTAAAGTGGAGTAAAATCACAAGCATAAGTTATAGTATTATAGATTGTCACAATTTTAACAACTTACATGAAGGGTAAACGATGGTATTTTCCAACTTTAGCTCTACTGGATCTGGAAGTGAGTTTTTAACTTGTAATGCTGAACGAATTGTTACTAGTTTTTGCGCAGCTCCTTCCAAGCTAACTTCAAAAACAAGCCTGGTGGGAGGAAGTTCCGTGTACAACTATTCAAAACAAAATTTAAATAAAAATATCATAATTTCATAACTAATATAACCAACGACCAAGTTATTTGGAATTTAGAATAAATATATTAATTATGTTTATGATGTTAAAACTTACGCCAATTCTTCTGTGACTCACTGGATTCGCTGTCCTAAAATAAGTGCCGACTTTATCCACGCTCACCGGTGTAACCTCTTGCCACCCATCCACTTTAACAGCCAACTGATGAGTTCTTATCTGATGCGTATTTCTATGTCTTAACTTAACCCTCCCTTCAAAACTGAAAGTCTGCACTGCCAAATGATTCACTTGCATCCACCCCGTGCCATCCTGAATATATTCCCCAGAGTCTCCAGATCCCGATTTATTTCCTCCACCAACCACCCTTTCTCGTACAGTAACCCCATCATTTTCACTAAGAATTGTTCGAAACCATAAAGAACTTCCCGTTTCATTTCTCAGTGCAAATGGCACAAATGGTGCGCGTCGTTTATCCGACTTTTGCAGCTGATAATCCTCGGACCAGTTGGAACTCACTGTTCTATACAAAGTGAGTAATGTTGAAGTTATGTTCAAGTCCAAAACTTTTCTCGAGTGGACACTCAACTCCAGTTCAGGCGCTTTACTTGGAAATTCACTGGAAGGGCTATGCTCTCCAAGTTTTCCAATCAAGTTTTTCTGCCAAGCAATTGCACATTTCCAGGGTTCCAAAAACGGTTCCCAGCCGGACAATGCTCGGTTATAGTAGTCGCCACTGAGTACACATTCCGCTGTTCCGCAGTTTTCCACACAGTTTTGTGACAACTCCAAGGACTGTACGCCCACCTCTAAAAGAGGCACATCGGCATCCCTGCAGTCGTCAATCACGCACAATGACAGAAAGTTGCACTTGACTTCAACTCCACATAAAGTGGATCCTTCTTGTCCCGCTGGGGAAACACTCCCACCACTAGCTTCTATCTGAGATGGTGGTACCAAAGTACCAGGAGGAGAAGAAGAAATTCTGTTGTCTCCAAAACTTCCATAGTCAAAATCTTCATGTTTTTCTAATGTTTCCAGCGCATCCTCACCGAATTCAACAAACGGGAATCCATACGGTGGTGTACTTCCTTTCGAATTTGAGGTTTGCACGTCCTGTTGTTGATTATTTATGGTCGTCATCTCGCAATCAGGACCATTTATAGATGATGACCTCTCTCGAGACAATTTCCTTTTCTGGAGATTCCGCTTAGCTTCCTTTGAAAATCTGTCCAGGAATTTAAAGAACATTTTCATATCGTGGTAACTCAGTCTCAAACTTAAGTGGGGACTTTGCACTTTCAGTATCTTTGCCGAACTGGATACACCCAAGGTGGCGTCCAATATTCCTTGAGATTCCGAGTATGCCTGTCTGACAAGTTCAATTTGAATATTTGTGGGGTCCAAAATGCTTAATGCAGTATCAGATTCCAGTCCCAAAATACATGAAAACAGCTCACATTCCAACAGACTGCAGGAAATTGGTCTTTCCAAATGTGGTCTATAGCCTAACATGGCGGTGCTCTTTAAAATGATGGCATTGGAATCCCAAACGGCAGGATCTTCGACAAGCACCAATTCGCAACTGCTCACATTCATTTTTAATTCAAACGTTGACTCTGGAATGTCCAGGACTGGGGCTCGCTTCGAGACAATTCCAGCCGATACCGTTACTGCAGTAGTGGACATTTCCTTGGATCGTTCCAAAAGTGGCGATATGGTACGACGTCTAGAGTTCTTTTTTGCTTTCTCCTTTTCTTCCTCCTCCTGATGAGGGTGTGGTTTTGGAGGTAATATTTTTTGGGAGATGAATGCCAACACTTCCATCCACCAGTCAAGTATCAACATTAATCGCATATTATTCAGGACTATCGTCACATTTGTTCCACGTTGGGTTTGTCTATAGTGAATTTCTGCTTGAAGAGGAACTTTGGTCTGAAAGGAAGAATGTCCCGCCGCAGTTGCTCCACTTGAGGCATTACTGCTTAGTGAAGACGGTCCAGAAGCAAAATATCCCCCTCCATAAGTTCCACTCTGCTGCAAAATATTCTTAAAGCAATTCTTGTCCGGTTCCAGTCTAATGTCGGAAATAATAATTTCCTGAGACGCCAAATCAACATCTTTTGTGCCATCCGAATTACTCTGGAAAGTGAATTTCGACTTGAGAAAATCAATTCTGCTCAATTGGTAATCTTCATCTTTCAAAACTTCAAGAATAACGTTCACAAGTTCCAACTCAATTCCCAGCTCCAGTCTTGACCGAATATTTTGACGGGTGGATGCGGATGTTCGATTATATGGAAGAATAATTTGTTCCAAAGGTTCTAGTGGTTCCCCAATATTATACTGCAGCAATCCTCGTACCAATCGATACTTGTCAGAGTTCACAGTGCAATGCACTGTACTCAGAGTTCCATGAAGGAAAGTCAAAGCTTGGGATTCAGGAGTTTGTCCCAAAAAATATCTTGTCATTTTCAAATTGAGAGCACATTTTTTCTTCAAAAAACTCGGATTTCCACTAGACTGGACCACTGCTGTACTCTGGTGAAGTTTCCATACTTTTTCCTTTTCCACTGGGGATTTTTCGTCAATTTCGCTGGAGCTTCTCCACTGTTCCACCAAATAGCCCGAGTACAAATCCATTTCAATCAGGTCAATGGACGTGATATTAAGTATCATGTTGGGGGACTGTTCCACAAACTTGTTTTTGACCGAAAGATGACCCAGGTCAACAATGAGTAGTTTTTCCGAGGTCGCACTATATGGAAGAATGATGACTGGAGCATCTGCCTGAATGTCAAGAGTGACCTTTACAGGAGCCTCTTCTGCAGCTGCTATTAAAGTAGAACTATCTTGAGAGCTATTTTGTTCTGTGGTTGAATTTACAGATTCAGATAGTGGCGTCTCTACATCTTTAGCAGCACTTCCAAACAAAGAGGACCATAAATGGGTAAATTCGGCGTAAAAACGGTTTGTATGAACACACACGATGGAAGACATTTTCAACCGGAATTTAGCGTCGCACGACTCCCTAACGTAGTCAAAGTCCAAAGCCTGCTCACCTTGAAAAACAAACTTTAAGGGATAGAGTCCACCAAATGGACTAATATCACGAATTTCTAGAGACCCCAGTGTTCCGCTCACCCCAAACCAGTTCATTCCAATACTCTTCAGCTCACAGTGAACATTGTTAACTTCCGCTTCCGCTAATGTTCCAGAAGTTTTTGCTAACTTGACCATGAGAGCCCGCACATTTATGACAGTTTCCGTATTTTTTTGGTGAAAGTCAATTTGATCCACAGGAGCGGTGGCGGCGGCAGATTGACGATAGTGTTGTGAATGAACTGACGGAGGAGGAGGGGGAGGTGGATTAGCATTCCCACCATGTTTGGAAGCATCTGAGAAAAATTGTCTCAGACAAGCAAATGTTTCCGGTGTCAACAAAACTTCCAACACGTTAAAGTCTACCCTTGTGTGCTTATGCATCCCTTCATATTTGGTTATAAAATCCGGTGATTTTGGATCAATAAAAATTATTTTTATGTGAACCAAATTATCCCAAAATTGATCTTCTTCTGGTCTGGGTGATGGTGGTGGTGTGACAGGGCAAAATTGACGAATTGTTTGGGATGACCCTCTAGCCCGTTTTGTACTTGTTCTCCGCTTACGCGCAGGTTTTAACGGTTTAAATGCAATTCCCACAGGATGACATCTCCCAGAAAATATCACTCCGGGGTCCAGTTCATCCGGAAGACTGGCAGACTCTGCACGAACTCCAATTGCACTGGAAACGGAAGGACTTTCCACAATGGGTACTGGGCAGGATTTATGAAGATTGGGACAAGATTTAGAAATGTGGTTATGGGAATGACGATGCCTAAACACTTCAGGTGGCAAACTGCTTGTTCCAGTCCCTGCCTTGCTCTTTTTATTGGACTTTCTTGAAGGGTTTCCTGATGATTCCCTTCCGTCTTCTCCGGGCTTTGAGCTGGCAAGGACGCGTCTTGGAGAATCAATTGAAACGCTGGTATCCTCCAACTTTAAAGCTTTCAGGCAAACATCCATTTCCATTCGATGGGAACGCTTATCACATTTAAAGGAAAGCTCGCTACAAGATAACGTCAAGTGAGGCGTATCCACTCCAGTAGTAACCGTCGAAGATGTCCACATTGGCGTCTGAGATTGCACAGGTAAAGCCAACTCTACAATCAACTCGGATATTTCAAAGGAACTCTTAATTGGTAACGAGTCGTCTGCATAATGCGTAGGGCTTGGTAATGGCAACGGTTCTTTCATAATTCGTCCTCCACCCGTTCTCAGATGACCAACTTCCTTTTGCCAATTAACTCTTCGTTCCGTCACGGATACCTCATTAGTGTCTAAATCATCTTCGTTTGTTGCAATGTTTCCTAAAGAGTCCAGCACCTGAGCGTACTGTTTAGGGGTCAAAGATACTTTCAAAGCACTTATTACTCGGCCTTGAATGTGAAGCTGCGACGAAGCTGATGGTTGTGGCCCACCTCCCATTACATCTGCGGTTGCGGAATCTCCTCCAGGTGGAGTTGCTATGTAGTCGTCTATATAACTTATCGTAAGATGGATAACAGTATTGTGTAGAATAGGAATGGCGCTAGCATGATCGCACTGGTAAAGTTCCTGGGCTCTCATTAAAGTTGTACTGCTGGCAGAAGGATAGGTCATTTTCAAACTATCCACCATTTTCCATCGGTCAGTGAGATTTAACGAGTAGAGGCTGATGTCGCAAACAAAAATGTTGTAACTGACGGCATCCTGATACTGCTGCTGCTGCTGCGGACTGTCAATGTCGTTATTATACTCGTAACCATTTATATAATCCCCACCTTTTGGCTCTTGGTAGTAATCACCTATTCCTCCTACTTGATTATTTCCCACCACGCTTATTTGTCCCAAATTGGCAACCAAAACTTCCGAACTATTTCTATTTCTGGGTAGCACAATAACTGGAGAATCTAGCACCACGTCAAGTCGTAGTCGACTCTTCGGGACTCTTCCAGGAATGTCCGTGTAATTCAGAAAATGTTCTGTTCCGGAAATGGATGCACCACCACCACCGCCAATATAATGAGTAGAATCATCCATGTCGAGCCGTTCTAAAGATCCTGACAGACTGTTTGACGAACTACGGAAATTCAACCCGGGAATGGCGTCCTGTCTCACTAGGCCAAGTGCAATTTGAGCGGCAGCAGATTTGAGTTTGGTGGTGAGGGGTTCTTGAAATTGGCTGATACACTTTTTGAGGTCTACCAGGAAAACTGGACAATGGGTGTAAATCACGGAAGCCATGCGAAGTACCAACTTGGGACAGGCAGAGGGATTTAGGTTTTTATGAACGTTACGTTCGTAATTAAATGTGAGGGCAGATTCCACAGCAGAACTTCCTGGAAGACCGGCGTGGGACGATGGCAAGTCGTCACCCAAAACGAAAGGCTGGTAAGTGGGGTCAATTAATGGGTCTTGACCGACACTGAGAACTCTTTGATGGAATTGACCTTCTGGAGTAAGATTTAACATTTGAAGGCCTCCAAGGGATCCGTCCACAGTTAGTAAGCCTCTGTCTATTGAACGAAAGAGATTTATTACATGTAAGTGTACGTTGCTTTAAAAAATAAAATAATAATTTAAAAAGATAAATGAATAAATTTACTTACTTAAAATTAAATTGATTTTTGAATCAGAAGCAGTGGCGGTCGCAATTTTTCTGGCACACTCATCTCCATCTTTCCCTACAACACCCCTCAACAGCAAAACGTTTAACCGTCTAAATTCAAAATTGGCCTGCAATTTTTGACTTGACTTTTGGCTCTCGTTTCCGTCCATTGTTGCGTCGTTCTCCAAATCTTGTTTGTTATAATCCTCAGGGGGAGAAGACGACTGCGGCAACAACTTTTGAATAAACTGAAATATTTCTACCCATGTTTCTTGATTTGCAATGACATCCAAATTATTAAACTGCACGTGTAAAATAGCCATGTCTTCATCTTTGCTGGTCAAAGTTAAATCTGCTGTTATAAGGGCATCCGTTTCCAACAGTGGTGTATGACTGTCCATCGCAGAATTTATATTTTGTTTTCGCCACTTGCTTCGAAGGGATGCCAAAAGAGCCTCGTGAAGTTGGGATGGCATTGTCAGTGATTGTGCCATTCTCTGCTGGGCCGTTTGAGGAAGAGGGGATGCTGGTGGTTGGGGACTCATTGGACTACAGCGTCGGCCAGCAGTAAACTTTGAATTACGAATGTAATCTCTGTATTTCCAGACCTTTGAGAGAGAACCGTTCGTGCCCCCAAAATTTGCAATTCTGCAATGTTTCTGTCCCTAGACTGGATGTCCACTGAGACGTGCTGTACAGTAAACTGTGCAACTAAAAGTCGACCAATAGTTTTACTTGTTGGAACAGATTCGGTGGTTGGAGCACCGGCTTCATTTTTGTTTTGATTTCCCCCTCCATAATTTCTAGGTAGAGTTCCTGTTGGTGTGCCAGTTGAGTAGCTTACATCCGCAAATACATCTTCGTTGAGATTCGTCTGAGACTGGTTGAATAAAAATGAAGTATCACTCTTCGTTTCGCTAACTCCTCGTGACCCGCTACTCGTGGAAAAATATGATCCAATTACACACCTCACTGTATTCGCTTTACTCTCATTCACGTGAAAGGTCAGTTTGGGTAACGTGGCAATTACAGTTAAAGCAGGCCACATGGGATCCTCACTATAAACTAATCTCCTTTCCAACTGTACATCAACACTAAACTTATCGATAAGATGCATTCCTGAAGTATTTTTGGAACTAGCTGCTCTCCAGTTCACATCCCGCGAGGATTTTGAGTCTACCACAATCACATGAATGTCGGTGATTTCCAAACTGTAGTTTTTGTATAGCTTTGAGTAAAAATTTTCAATGGTATCGCCACTAATCCCATTGCTGTACTGAGATTGACTGTTATGGTCTAAACTAAACCGTCTATTTAGATAATCCACATTGTCAAAAATGGAAGGTCCTGGAGACGTTACCAAAGATTCTGCCATAGTGTCTCCTGGTAGTGGGGAAGAACAAGGAGTTAAAAATTCTTCATCATCTTCGTTGTCCGATATGCTATTCTCAGTCTCATTCTCTTTCATTGACACAGACGGCTCTGGAGACATGATACCATCTTCACTTCGTGCATTTGTAAACCGGAAACGACCCAAGTCGATGACAACAAAGGAACCACCCGATGAAGATGATGAATTTTGATGATAAGAACCTCCTCGACTGCCCAAACCATTACTAGTCATTCTGTGTGTTGCAGAATGTCTTCCTGCAGACGTAGGTTGATGTCTGCTTCTTTCTGCACTTGGTTTATTTCCAAAAATTATAATTTGTGGTGCAGATATGTCCAGATAAATTTCCCAGTTTGAGACACCGGCTGTATTGATGGAGGAATGTTGATCAACTAAACGCTCCCAGTAAATGCGCAACTCTTCTTTGGTTTTCTGCTTCATGATCTCGTAGCGAGATTGAAGGACAACTAAATCCTCTGAAATTTTCCAACACACAAAAGATTTTTTAGATAGATAATATATATTTATACCACTTATTTTTTACAAAAAAAAACATGACGATCCTTACCCTCCATATCCCGAACATGAAAAAACTTGACTACATCCTCGTAAAATTCTGGACTCAAAATCANATCAGATCCAGGGGGCCTTGTGGTCATAACTATTTTATGAGCAGCTTTTTTATGTGGTTTCTTTTCGTACGTCAAGCTAAATAGAGATTCACCGGAAGAAGAGGAACCCACCTCTTTGTTAGAAGATGCTGAAGCCGGTCTGGAAGATGGTGCAAGAGATGACGGATTTTTACCTCCAGCGTTGTGGTGAGGGGTAACAATTAACTGTTTTGTTCTACAGTCCTTTAGGGAGACGGTGGATAAAGTCATTTGAAACTTGTGAGATCCCGACCGCGGCTTTAACGCGGCGTCTACTTGAACACCATTAAAGTCAAATTCTAAAAACGGAAGGGATTTTCGTGAAAGTGACACTGTACCCTTGTCCAATTTGAAAGTAAACCGAGCTAGCAGGGCATCTCTTCCAAATGCCTTCACATCGCCCATGATAGCCTCGTCAAAGTCGTTTTCACTCTGACGAACTGAAGGAGATAACATGGAAGTTTCTGAACAAGGTAATGTAAGTTGTGGCGATGAAGCAGAATGTTCCAAATTACCGTTTCCAGCAACACCACGAGGAGATGGAATAGGAAAGAGTTGCATTTCAGATGGTGTAGTGGAAACGTCTGTGGAAGGAGCTCCACTCCAGGACGGGAACAACCAAGTCATGATTCCGTATCGACTTTGTGTTTGTTGAACAGTTTGTAGTTTGTTTTTTTGATTTTGTTGACTAGAATTAGACTCCAATGGCACAAGAGCTAGGGTGGTTGAGCTCATTTCCTTTTTCATTTGTGCAGCACTGGTTGAAGTGGACATTCCATGTCCACCTGTCCTTTCCATTCTCAACATGACAATTTCACGTAGTTCAATAATTTCGTCATAGTGGAGTTCCTGTTCTACACGATCTTTTACTTGTCGAGCCTCCAAAGAAATGAGATCTCCAGCCAAATGTTGTTCGTAAGCTTTAACGTATGCAACGTTATCCCTAGCACGCTCAAGCACTTCTTCCAAGGTTTTCAGCTGTCTTCTTCGCTTATAGCCTTTCAAAGTGAGGACAGCCCGGATGGCATACGCCCACCATTCAGAAACGTGGCCAGTTACTGGACCATATGGTCGATAGTGACGAAGTCGACAATGACGTTGAAGACGCATAAAGGAACGGTACGTTCGTAGTATATTTCTGTATTGCGAGTCAGTTAGTTGCAGAGGAACTTTGTCAAGAACAAGGTGAACGTCAAAGCGCGGTTTGGAGGAACTAGAGAGGCTGGAGGGAGAGTTATTTTTTGCAATACGGGCCTCGGCAGAAACCGGACAAAGAAGATATTCGTGATTTAAAGCGAGGACCTTTGACATGGCGGCCTGGGATGGTAAAATAAACAATTAACTTTATTAAAACGCATGAAATGATTTAAGATTAATTTAATTGTGAAAGAATGGGTAGGTAGAATAACTATGTACCTTTAACTCATTAGGCCCAAGACTACTGTAGGGTTCTCCTCTTGTATCACAATATACACCAAACTTATTCAGCTGCAACGTCTTAAAAGAACATTCACCGACATTTCCATAAGACGAAGAAAGTGCATTCCACGAAGAGTCACAACTTTGTGCCGTGAGCCCGTCCAATGTGACACCAAATGCAATAACACGACCAGGGACGCCAGTTGCTTCTTCAAATCGAATATGAACATTGCGCACGTTAAGTTGTAGATTTTCTACGACTTTGGTAACTATTGAAGCGCCAATTCGCATTGACGAAAAGTATAACGATGAATAATACGAAGATTCAGTGGATGATATGTCAAATTGGGCCTTCCAACGGGCTTCGTGAGAGTCGAGAGAGTCCATTTTGGAGTCGTGAGAGACTAATTCTTCCTCAACTGGGTCCCACTACAAATAAATGAAAAATTTTAGTATTGTTTTTGTTGTCAGAAGGATAAAATTAAATGTTTTTTTATACTTTACCTCATTTAGGTTAAGAGGACCAGCTACCAGATATACGTCTTCAATAGAAATAAGCACAGGCTCATTTCGCAAATACTTGAAAAGGTTGAACTCAATTTTGATACGCCCGACTACCGAAGCTTTTACCTCCACTGGAAGGCCCCAACTTCGGAAAATGTGCTTTTTAAGCGGAACGTTTTCCAGCTCCAACTCTCCTACAAAATTACAAAAAAATATGTATAATGTATACCTATATATTTACATATACACTATTTTATTACAATTTATACGTTTTTGAGATAATTAACAATTGCTTACCTTGTCCAAGGGCAAAGGAGAGTTGTTGGGAGTTGAGATTTTCGACATATTTTCCAAGGTAGGTATTAATATACCATGAAATGAATGTTTCCCACATAATGTCCCGGTTCCAGCTGACTTATTTTCTTCAAGCCACACTTTCATTGCCACATGTATCACTCCAAGCGATTAAAATTATCTGCCTCCTCGCCTGGTTTATCCTCGCAAAATAATAAGTGAAAACTGAAATAATAATAAAAAGTTTCAAATTGTAAAGACCATCACCATGTTTTACTAAAAACTCCAGTTTGCACTTGACTCGTGTTGCTTTACGTCCTTCAATTGACAACATATCCACTATCAAAACATCTCTTATCTTAATTAGTTCAAACGATAAGTGCTACTTGGAATGGATAAAAACAATGTATCAAACTTTATTTTATGAACCAATCCACTTGACTTTCTACAAACACATTAAACACACTTTCATTTACCCTTGCTTTGTTCTGATGATGATTTCACTTGATTTAGTAGAAAAATGTGCTTCTGCTGCTATTTTTACTGATGATGATAAATAAAATATCTAAATGACTATATCGTAAACATTACAAACTAAAATTATAGTAAAAAGTAGTAGCAGCAGTATATAGGCCTTGTTCATTGCTGTTGATGATATGGTAGTAGTAAAAATGCATAGGTTTTTTTTTGCACAGAGCCCACCACAAAAGCACAGATGATGAAATGATGATCATCCGCGAGTCACATGAATGTCAACACACTGTGCTTCCCGCAGACAACCCATTCTCAATGTGGTCATCTGTTTGCATCACAATATATTATCAACAACAGCAACAACGCAATAAGTCTGGGTA
>JAITYZ010002926.1:0-10404 GCA_027744595.1 Paronellides praefectus
TTGACAACTAATAAATAAAAGTAAACGGTCAAAGACGAGATAACAAAGTTGCCAAACGTTGGGAAAAATGTTAACGGATAAATAATAAATTACTGTACTACTGAAAAATTTGAAACCGTATTATATCCACAGATTACAAACGTTACATTGATGTGTTGTTATTGTGGTATCATATAAAAACCGAGTTTCGTGACGATCTATCATCAAAACCAATCATGACGACAAAAAATTGAGCGTCAATGAAAATTTTCTTGTTGGTAGCATTGATAGTAAATCTGAACGTTGAGCAATATCCAACAGCAGCAGCTATCTTCCGCCAATTGAATGCTGCAGTGTCTATTTAATAGACTCTATTATAAGCTGAGCTCGTGCGGCCCGGAAAATCATAAAGCGTGGGTGAAGCTAGGTTTCATTACGATCTTGTCAAGTTCAAGTATGTAACATGATGGCATTTTGTATTTATGAATCATATTACGTATGCATCATGAATGAAGCGTACGCTAATAATTGACTTGAGACAAACGGGAAGTTTTCAGACAAGCATACTTATTTCATTTTTGTCGTGTCTTGTACTATTAATACGATCATCAGCATGATTTACTTACATAAATACGTATATATATAAATTGATAGAACTATTTTTTTTCAATTTGGCCACTTTTATTTGTTACAGATAATCGTTTGACGCTTAACAAGTCACGTAAAGTATGCCAATCTTCCCGTTTGCACCAAATTTGGTCTCCTTAAGATTAACCTTAAATGTTTGTAATTACATTTTGCTGACTAGGATAAAAAAATTACAACAACGTTGAATTTATCCATTTTTATAGGCAGAGTCAGCAAAGCGTTAAAATACATACAACTCCTAAATAGCATTTCTTTTTTCGTTCATGCAAATAAATACACTGTGACAACGCGATGCATTATGATAAAATTGCCGATTAAAAATATCAATGTGCCCCTGCCCTGGGGAGTCATTAAAGTGACAATCTTTATATGGCTCGTCTGAAAATCTCTGGAGTTTACCAGCTAGGTATTAATGAGATTTGATGTTAGGATAACTATCAAATCACGGCATGCGATTTTTTAAAGCAAACTTGTCAGATTATTAGTATGGCACTAAGGAATTTTTTACTTTGCTGATTCATCATAAATACCTACATAAACTACCTATTGTATTTGTTCGTATTAGCACATTTCAAGGTTTGTCCGCATACTAATTAAGGATTTGAATCAGTACGAGTACACTATACTGTCATTTGAAAAAAAAATAATTTCGTTTAGCACTGACTTCACGACTAAGCCGCGACAACTTGTTGCTGATTAATTAATTTGTCAATCAGCAGCAGTTCTAGTTATTCGCTTCCACATTTTGTAGCGTTGGTGCGACATAATTAGTAGATTAAGCTTTCTATGGCAGATGTTTTTTGCGTAAACACACAAGGACATAAACCAGAAAATACCAAACTAAACATTTATGCGTCTTGGCTATTTGTTTTAATGGTTAAAGATGAAATCGTGTTTGTCTGAATGAAATAATTATGTTTAATCGCTAACACGGTGTCCTCTAACTTTTAGCTGTGAACGTAGTAAAGGGATTATTAGCTGGCATTAAATATTTACTTGTAGTACAAATACAAATAAGCATTTAAGGATAATGGCGCTTAATGGCTACCCTCAGGCACACATACGCACAAGAAAGGTGGTATATAAATACTCACAATGTTTTTTCGTCGTCGTTGGTTAAATTTGACTTTATTCTTTCAGTCTTCATAATAAAAAAAGCAATGACAAATCATCACCATTGCATATTGTATCGTTTGTTCTTTCAAATTTAAAAGTAAGTGCCATTGCTTGCTGCGTCATCATAATCATCATCATAATTTTGAACATGGCTAAAATTGCTGGACAAACATTGTTGCAGCTCATCATCGACAACTGACTCCCCAGAGAGGGAGATGGTATGTGATTGCTAATGGAAATCATTTTTCTCGCATCACACATCTATACAAACATCTCAACAATGACGGCAACGCCCAAAGCAATTACTTTTCCATAGCTGTAATTATGACCATATGGCCTCCTTGCAAATTTTACAAATCAAACAGGTAGAGAGAGAGAGAGAGCGTTCAACGTCCAAGCATGTACAACATTTGTGTTTTTACTGAGTGTTCATCTTTAAAATAAAAATAGCTTTGTACATAATTTACTACAGATTGTATGTATTAACATATACAGTGAAACTAAGAAGGCGCGCGAATTTACAATAAAAAAGCCAAAATCTAGCATACTAGAATCTATATCCCTATTTATTGTATATAGGTGGTTTAAACACTTTCTTGATTTACTATGCTTCTTTCTCGGTAGTCGGATCGAAAATGTGAGCAGCTGCAAAATGAAATGAACTGATGATTATTAGATGAGAATTACATTATGCATACTTGCCCAGTATGAAAAGCTGCCGCTTCAAAAGAAAAAACCCTTCTCCGGTTGCCTTATAATAATAAATAAATAAATACAACATTCAATTTTTGATGATGAAACGCTCCTCCAAGTCAATGTTAACACATTGGCACATTTTCTTCCAGCTCTGACTACTTTTTACATAAACTGATGCGAAAAATACAGTCGTCCCATTACCACAAAACCACATACGCATGTTTAGTTTGTTAGGTACATTGCTAGTGTTATGTGGACGACGATAATGATGAAGATGATGAGTAGTGAGTGAGTACAACAACTCTTCTCAATTGTTTTTTGTAACAGTCTGCATGAAAATTGTTTTTGCACATGTTGTAAATTCATTATGCTCGACCAGTATTGCCAGTAGTAGACTAAAAACTTGATTTGCCAAACTACCCCCCAATGTACCACATTATTACATAATATGCATTACATTTTTTTGCATCTTCTGAAGCTGAAACTCTAAAGGTTTTAATATTTAGTCAAAATATCGAAGCATACATGTTTACACAAGCGGGATTTATCATCAGTCAGTCAAAATCATGGATGCTTAAGAATGAGAATTGAAACATGTCAACACGCATAAATAAAACATGAAAACGATGTATGGATATTTGTATGATGACGCTGGCTAACATGTCCCGATATACAAATTGACTAAATTAGAAAACGGTAGCATTTTTTATAGCAAAGAAATGCGAAAGCTCTTAAATATGAGTTCATCGTTTAAAAAAACAACGCGGAATCATAAAAAAGTAAGCAAGTAACAAAAAAGTCTGACAAATAAACCCATTATTATAGAGCCATAAGAGTTAGGTTTCTTCAACAACATTTGTATTAATCTCAACAACAATTTAAAAATCTCTCGAAAAGTTCAAAACTGACTACCCATAACATTTGAAATGTTTACAAATATCAAATCTTCAACCCAGCGATTCATGAGTAGGTATATTTTGGGACCTGTTTTATGATTACAAATTGAAAAGGGTGTATTTTTAATAATTACATACGTACTTACCAAAACAATAATACATAGAAAAATGCGTAAGTCTCAATCAGAATTATGTATTTCAAGAAGTTTGCAAGTTTGTTTGGTTATGCGTTACTCTTGCAATGAAATACACATTATTCAGCTCACAAAATTGCATAATAAAAACGAGAATATTTCACTACACTACACTACACTCGTTCACTAAGCTAAATTGTAGCAAATACTTCAAAAAGAAAATGTTTACTTTTGTGCTACATTTTCACCCACTTCATAAATAATAAATAAAACAGCTGCTAGTAGCAACTTCCTACTAGCAAGTGTTTACATTACCACCCCTTAAAGTCTAACAACAGTGGGGATTAAATAATTACGAGATGAGATAGGATGACATGAGGAGAGGGAGAAGATTACGGTCAGACAGAAAAATACGTATCTTTAAAACTTTAACTTATTCATTTGGATTTTTTTCTTCTTACTATGTAACCTTTACTTATCCTTCTTTCAGACGCTTGCTATTACTATAATGACGATAAAGTTTTGCTCAGCAGTTTTGTTTTGTGTTGCATTGCATGTGTGAAGAATGCGAATCAGATTAAAATGTTAACAAAAAATATCACATATTTAGTTACGGCACAAGAGGAACGACGAAGAAAACCCATTTTCTTTTTATACCAATTTAAAAAAAGGTATAAATCCAACGTAATGCTGATTAAATAACGAGGTTAAATTCAAAATTACTACTGCATTAACTGGTTGAATAAATAGCTATATGGATGATGATGATGATGATGATGATAAGAGTACAAAAAACAGGCTGATTTTAATTTGCTTCATTTCTGAACTTTGAATTTTGCAATTTCCCGGTAACACAACAACAATTGAAATGAAGCACGATAAACGATTCGAATCTGATTTGACGATCAAAATGGATATATACAACATGAAAAGTAGTCAGTTTTACACATACCCATTGCCCATCAATGTGAGAAGAGATGAATGTAATGCAATGCCCAAAGTTTGTGTTTGCACTAATTTCAAATTTAGCGGGCATAGATGAAGTTTTCGTCTCAATTACAACAAACCAACCGCAAACCTTTGCATTCTGTACAATTTATTTTTTTTGTGAAATACATACAGATCTTATTTTTATTAAAAGACAGTATCACAACCATTTTTAGTAGTAGTCGGGATTCGGGATCAAAAAGTATCTTGAAACGAATGTCTTGATTGATAATGCCGACTCAAATTTTTTGTAACTTCATTATCTTTTCGGGGGTTTATTCCTATTAACTTTCCTTCCACCAACAACATGCGTAGTGGCAGCCATCATGTTCATCTTCACATACATAATATTATTGTAAAAAATAAGAAGCAAGCAATGACACGAAATTCCGAAAGGACTACAACTTTTGTGCTGATGATGGACTTTAAAAATAAAAAAAAGTCATGTCTCACGACGACTACCCCATAGAGTCACGAATGTAACAGCCGCAGCCCTACCAAGTTTCAAGCAATATCGTAGGCGAAACGGCACATTTCAGCGCGTCAATAAATAAAAAGGATTTTTTATATATTTAATTTTACAATTTAACACCGTGCGCTAGAGATGAGAATTTTACCACTTATTTCAACCCGCCCGCTTGCGTTGCATGCCCATACCCAAACCCTTTTGCTCTACTTGCATTCAGGTTGCAAGTATTATACTAATTGTTAGTAAGTACTCACAGGTCCCAAACGTATTTTACAAGTACAAATTTTGCCAAGCCATTGCAAATTCACTGGAAATCTGAGAAATGTGATAATATTGCATTCATCGAAATCATACTTAATTTATACGATAAGATTTTCCACTATACTGCAAATTCACTGGAAATCTGAGAAATGTGATAATATTGCATTCATCGAAATCATACTTAATTTATACGATAAGATTTTCCACTGTACTGCCTTTTCGTAACATAATAATTTAGTCATTAAACATAATATAAACAACTTTATGATTGAATTACTCTTTTGGGGTTGGCAACTCTATTGTACAAACTTGCAGGTTTGGACATAAGTGACTAATCTCTAGTCTGAAAGTTTTACCTCTAAAGCATATAACTAACTACATCTCTATACGTTTCATCTTCCTGCTTCATAGCACAGCGTGAAATAAAAAATATTCAATGAATGTCTAGTAGTAGTGTGTCAGTAGTGAAGATGATATTATTACATTACCATTACAAATTTGTATGTATCCCTGCTATAATTTTACTGTCATGATGATGGTGATTATGGACCTGAGAAAAGGAAAAACAAAAAAAAATATTATGGGACAAGTTCACGGCTATTCGCTTGAACGAAACTACACATTCATTAATGCTATCATTTCTTTTTATTATATAGCACACTAACCAACGAGCCTCTAAGTACATTACGCCAGCATACGCCGGATGTATAAGGAATGTTGAAAAATCTCATAGTTAACATAGGCTGTTGTTTTCATACCAAATACTGTGCACAAGTCAGACAGACATCTCGTTTTTTAAACTCGCATATTGTCATTCACGTGTGAAATAATGCACATTCAGAAGACAAAGTTGCAAAGAATTTTTAAGCGAGCATACTTTTTTTTGGTTTTATAGCCATTTAAAGTTCTATTAGTTGATAAAAGCTTTCTTGAGAAGATTTTGGGATTATTAAAGTTTACGACGTCATTTTATAACTAGCTGAGTTAATGCAATGCATGCCGTAAATTATTATTATTAAGTATTTTGCATTGTTGAAGGGGCATAAATATGGCACGTTGGTTATTAGTGATTATGGTAAGTTGACGATATTTCATACAAAAAACTACATTATTCTGTTTAACATTTACAAAAGTGTGCACCTTTTATTTTGGTATTAAATTCATGCTGTATAAGAGTACGTTACGTAGTTGTACTTTGTGATGATAATATTGTCATAAAATAAAGCTCTGGAAAACGTTTGAGGTGATACAAGTGTCTTGAGATTGAGATTGATAATAGTTATGTTAATGTTAATAACCCTTTCAATGAACAGTAATATTGTTACGGATATATACAAAGTTTGACTTAATCGTGAGCAGCTTCATTATCTAGCAGCTGAACCGTAAAATTTCAAAATGCCATGATACTTACAACAACACTACAATATTGCATACCTACATAGTTTCACTGCTTTCACAGTGGCTGTAAATTCAAAGAAATATTTCGGTTGCCATTTAGCCTATACCTTGTCGTTTTGATGAGGATTTAATTTTCCTAGTTACAAGCCGAGACGGAATTATTTTATAAATGGTTTAAGTACTTTTTTGTTTCGCTCTATACGAGATGGTGCATAGTATGCACTGCATACCTATAACGCTGCAGCACGACTCATTTAGAATGAATTACTAAAGCAGCCATTCAAAGATCCATGTTAACGGCAATTGAGAAACCCTTTTTTATTACACGTCATTCTTCCAAGAAAAGCTTGTACTTGATTGTCAATGATTATTGCTTCACTCCCATCAACAACATGCTTATTCATCAATCACTACATTATATTGCAAGTGCTTTACCAAATGAAGGCAAAGGAAAGGCGAAAGGTAAAGAAAAAATTGGGAATGATTTTGTGTACATACTTATGAAATAATGAGACGAAAACATTGGGTCGGTCAGTCAGCACTTGATACAACTAATTAACAAACGATGTACAATTGTACACGTTGAGTCAACACTACTAGCACGAAGGATTTTTCCTAGCAAGTTTGCCTTATCAAACCAATGAACCTGTCTTGTATCTTGACTCTCATTTCTCATTCAAAATAGCTGTGCAGCATCAACAAGTCGTGAATCAAAATCGGACCTTTGTCTGTCCGTCGACAGCCTAACTCAGCAAAAAAAAATCTTTTGGTTTTTTTATTTCAATTTCATATTAGCTAAAAAAAACCTTCGTGGGCATATAATGTTATTTTGATCCCACAACCTACCACCCGGGATATAAGGACGAGGGAGTAGAAATTGGCCTCGCATGCAATACTAGTTTAATAGCGAATGTTTGATTTAGTTTAAAACTAGGTATTTACTTCAACACACGACCTACAGTCCTTAACCCAAATATTACCAACCCCGGGGGTCAACCCCTTTAGGGTGGTGGTTGAAGCTATCTATAGTTGCATCATCAAAAACAACGGGCACGTTGTTAGTATTAGCATGAATTAAGTGTATGCATAACTGTATTTGAATGACTGCGACTCGTTGTTGTTGTTGCTGCTGCTGCCGTTTTCCTCCTGTTCAAATAGGTACACAAGTTGTATCACATCAACATCGGTACTACAAATACACATGCCAAGCCTAAGCCAAGATGCACATATACACAATTCAGCAAATACAAAGTGTGTAAACCAGGCAGGTAAGAAATTATTTATCTCTGGCCCTCTATCTCGTTCCACTTGACTGTCTCGCCCGTCTACTACGTGTCTTGTAGCAAATGCGTTTCATGTTGAAGTGACATGTTAATTAATTGACACAAACAGACACAAAACACATTCTGTTTTTCTTTTTCGTGTTCAATCTTCTAACATATTTGCACAGAACTATTATTTCTTCGTCGGATATCGTTTCAACTTTTCTGGATGATTCCTCCTTTTCTTCTAATCTACTTCTAGAAAGAAGAAGCGTCAACTGTTTAGACGTTCGTGTGTAGGTGGAAGAACTAATAACAACGGCTTCGTAGTATAATTGTGTCTGTTTCGCTGTTTCGTATAAAGAGAGTGAAAGAAACCAAGTAGAGAAAATAAGGCAGGTTGTATCCACAGTGGATAATCCGCTGAGCACAATTTAGTCTTGAACGGTGTCTTGTAAAATGAGACTGGTACTTTGCAATTATGATCATTCGGAGAAATATTATGTATACATGTATGTACCTAAACATGTAACTATAGTATACAGTACACATAAACACAGAGGGGAAACTGTACTAACCAAATGGAAAGAAATTACTAGAACTTGGACGAAGAACGAGAGGAAATTGGCTTAATTTATAGTTCGTAATATGATACATGAAATCCATATTTCCATTAGTCCGCCTTTTGTTTTTGTGTATTATGGAAACTAACATCATGCGATACAATAGACATATGCGAAATAAACCTTCATTCGGGATAATAGCACAGTTGCGAAAAGAAGAAAATTGCAAATCCTAACTAAGCAGTTCAGTAGCATGTAGGATTACCCCGGTAGAACCCAATACGAGTATTTATGCTGTACATGAGAAACGGCTCAATTATTGGGATGTCAATTGGCATGTTCTTTTGCATTCATGGAATCAGACGATAAAGATGTTTCATGGTACTGGGCAGATGAGCATTATATTGAACATGGTAAAGATAAAATGGTATTCCAACTAAATCCAAGTATTCCACAGGAATTTAAATGGAACTCATGGCATATTGTTGTCTTTCTTTCTTTCTTTTAAGCAGGCTTACATTTTCAATTGTCCATACATTATTTATAAAATACATCAATAATAATGACGCCATGTTAATGTAGTATTTATTCGGGACAGCAAAGGACAAAAATAAACATAAAAATCGAAATGCAACAATGTAGCGGTAGGAACGACTACAAATGTTTTATAGTATTCATAAGGGTACATGGGGTTCATGTTCAAGTTCCTTTGTCAGTCAAGAGTCAAGACCATATTATCATTTTGTGAACAGAGTAATGCAATAATATGAGTCATAGCCATGATAATCCAGTTTATGTGATATGATCATAAGATGCAATAAGCATGTAAACAGCTTTTTGGTGCCGCACTTAAATTATGCAAATTGAATTTAAAAATTTGTACTAATAACAATGTTCTTTTTTTATTATTACGATGCCTTTCAACAGCAGGCGTACTAATTAGGAACGTAGTCTTGTTGGAAGACCAAAATTTTTGAGTGGATGACAAAAATGTGCGTCAGGGCTGCAGATGTTCGTCGCAATAATATCATCGGTGGTGGCTGTTGACGATGACTAAGATGTAAGTTGTTGTTTTTCAAGTTGGTCGTAATCGTCAACTTGCATGTATCATAATCATAATATTCTTTAACATCATTATTGATCAACACCACTTATTACGAAAAAATTCCATATGTAGTAGTGGAGTAGTACACAATTGTGTAAGTTTTTGTAGTTGTAATGCATCTAGTATTTATGTAGTATGAATGAATGTATATATTTTACTTAAATGCAGTAAATATCGCTGGTAAGCTTCACCCGTTCCGTACGACACACCTTTTTTAAACAAACACGCATAGTTTGAGTGCATTTAAAAGCCCATTTGAAGCTACAGTTATAAAAGTACATATTTTGGTGCGCAAGGTACATTGATTATATACTGCTGTGTTCAACCTTAAACGCTAGTAGAGTTATTTTCTAAATCACTACATAAATTCCACAAGATTGAGCTTAATTGTATAATACAATTTGTATTTTTATATTGCTAAAAATGCTGACGAGTTTGAGTTCATGGGTATGGCCTCCACATAAATCGTTGCCGGTGCACGTCACACTTGATATTCATAAGGTTGCACACTGTTTGTGGACCAGACGTTGATACAATCTTATTAACTATCTATTCTTTTATGCTGGTGACAAATAGTTTTCCCGTAACGTGTATTGTTGATATGTTATGAATATGTGATACAAGACATTATTATGCAGGTAATAAAAGTACAGTAAATCAATTTGCGATCATTGAGCCCTACATAATATTCAAATTCAATACTCAACAAAATCTTTTGCTCTGATTACTTACATTACTTTATTTTTGTAACTGATACATTTCCATTGCTTCGTAGTAGTAGTCAACCAACAACCAACATACTATTTTTTATGAGGGAAGAGTATATATTTGTACGAAGGACCAGTTCTATCATCATATCATAACATTATTGTTATATTGTTTCTTTTTTT
>JAITYZ010002927.1:0-28723 GCA_027744595.1 Paronellides praefectus
CCAACACAACACAAACAGCAGCAGGAGCAGCAACAACAACAACAGCAACTTGTTAGCAGTGAAATGCTAACTATTTTGCTTTTCACACGGAACATGTTTTCTAGGTTTGAAGTTAAGAATTAATAAAACAATGCTTTTAAAAAATCCCTACAAAAATGTACAGTTTACATAACTACCACTTCTGCTGTTGGACTACAACTGATGCATCATCATCATCATCCATCAGCAGTAAGCAATATTAATAATAATCTACTCCGTCATGGTCTTCCTAGCTGCTGCAGTGTTGTCGCAGTCATCCTTTTTACCATCAATTCAAATTGTGGTTGACT
Organism: Paronellides praefectus; assembly: GCA_027744595.1. Taxonomy (NCBI): domain Eukaryota; kingdom Metazoa; phylum Arthropoda; class Collembola; order Entomobryomorpha; family Paronellidae; genus Paronellides; species Paronellides praefectus. The sequence continues at coordinate 330 of JAITYZ010002927.1, forward strand.
CATGCAGTGAAGTGACTTTATCATTCCTTTTTACTCGGTTGTTTTGCGCTGCTCTTTGCGATGATCAAACATACCATGACGAGGAGAAGGATGATAATGATAATGAAACAACTACTACTACTGCACTTACTATTACTACTACTCCTACTCATGTGATATTTGATGCACACATATTCTACCCAAATAAATTAAAGCTGTAGTTAGATGCATGCTATGCAAGTAGCTGAATCGGTGGTTGATTATCAAATAATGTTGCTTCATGTTACTGTCCTCATCTTCTCCAACATCCTCTTGTACAAATTCTCATTCTATAAAAAAAAGTAATGTTGCTTGCTGCTGCAGCAGCTATGCTGCTAAGATCAGTTAACTAAGAAAAAACAATTTTCTGTCTTATGTGTGCCCACCATGCATAAAATAAAAGTTAACAACCACTAACATTTGAAAATGGTATGAAATAATCATACAAGAGTTATTGTAGAAGATGGTAACAAAGAGGAATTAAGGCAGCAGCAGCAGCAACAATGAAACGTGTTGTTGTTGAATTGGCTGAACATTTATCTATTCTCGTCATTTGGTTAAAAAAAAGTTCTGGTTGACAACCCGCGGTTTTTTTCTCTTACATTTGACTCGGGGTATTAATAATAATAAAAAAAATACAAAAAAGGGTCTTTTACCATTTCGGAACAAGACTGATGATAATATGATGAGCGTTGAAGTGATTTTTTTTATTAGACAGACAGACGCAACGACATTCATGCTACTAACGACCGGCATTTTTTTCCTCTCTTCTTATTCTTCTTGTGGTATATTCACAGTAATAAGACGACTTACTCATTGAAGATGATACCCTGTTATTTCACTTGTAATACTTATTATCATTAGTTATCATGAGACATAACTGTGCTACGCATAAGACCAAATTACCATCAAGCATAAAAATACAATAAAAAAGACATTTTATCTTATTTTATGCTTGTGGTGTAGTTCAAGTACATATGCTTGTTGATTGTCCTCTGTGATAATAATGATTATTATTACTATGATGATACTTCATCCCTTTTTTCCTACAAAGCAACAGGCACAGGCGTAGTCAACTAACAATAATAATAAGCCAGACCAGTCAACTTGTGATAATAACTTGATTTGTTGATATATTAGCACATTTTCTTTGAAACTAAAGAAGAAAAAAAGCTTGAACAATAGAATAAGAAAAAGTTGGAAGCACACACGATTTTAATTCATAGTTTTAGCTGATTATATATAAATGCATAATTTATAGTTTTATTGCAGCTTCTGCTGTGTGTGCGGTATGTTGAGCCTCCCTGCTGTACGGTGTTGTTTCCACCCCTGTATATCTGACTTTTGAATGAATAATAAATAAATAGAATTAAAAATAGCAAAATAGTACGTGATAACGATGCATACTTGTAAACTTGTATATTGGCAAAAAGATGCAAATGTACAACTTCCTGTTTGGTTTATGAAGAAATGAAAGGCTACCTATGTATAATATTTTGTAAAAAATCATTCGATTATTTTTTTGCATTTATCCTTCTGAGACTTGTCTCGTTGACTTTGTTTGCGCCTCTCTCATCGCATGTCGGCATCAATTGCTTTGACGGTACATCTTGATAGTATTTTATTTTTATTGAAAATAAATAGTAGAAAATAATAATAATGGATGGATGATGAAGGGAAAAAATACGTCCGTAAAATTACTTGTTTTACTTCCACCCCCTACCCCTTCTCTCTCATAGTAGATATTATTATTGCACTGCAGGTGAAATATAGGGGAAAAGTAGGTAACTCATTCTTTTTTTAAAAAATTGGCATGTATAAACTTTTCATCGTATTAGCCGTCATCCTGATCATGTTCTTCAATTCATCCTTCTGATAGTTTTCTTATTAAGTACACGACGACCGAAGAGTAATTGACAAGCAAACGAGCAACAACTCGCAGCACGAACTAAATTGAGTACAGACATGTCAAAAGAAAAAAAAAGGTAAATGTCAATATTCTTCATGAGAGAGTCTGCCTGCAAAATTCACACAAGTTGCAATTCAATGGGAAATGCAAGTGGTGGTGGTGGTATATTATATGTTCTTAGGAAAGGTTAACAAAAATACTTCAGTAGTGGCCTGCATTTTCTTGACATTACAATTACAATGTAACTTGCATTAAAATACACTATTTTTTAATGCACGAAATGTATACACACACAAAAAAAGTTTGTCATATCCGACCGAATCAGCAATAAAAATAGACAAAAATAAATTATCATTTTTTGTAAAAGAAAAAAGTTTCACGAACGAAATTCCACTTAAAAATGTACAAAATGTCTAATTTGTTCACCCTGTAATAATGATAATTATCATGAAAAATACATAAAGAAATGGGTTTTGCATTTTTTCCCTTTATAATTTAAAGTTTCAAAATGAACTGTGATTTGTATAACGTATTATGTGTATATATATATATATACCTATTATAATACTCCTACTCAAAACCGTTAACCCCTCTCTGTTTACTTTCGTTTAGCACATTGTTGTGAAATGAGTTTTGTAGCTGCATTATTAAGGGATTGTGGATTATGTGTACATCACATGAACCAATTTCAACTTTGATGGGCTAGACACAAGTAAAATAATAATCATATTAATATATGATGTGCCTACATCGAAAGAGGTGGGTGGAAAAATGAATCAAGTGCGTCTCTCTTCACTTTTACGTGTGTTATCATCATTATAGATCCCCTTTGTTATAATTTTAATTACAAAGTCAGTTTTAATTAAATAATGTTTCTTGCATATAGAACCTACTTATAAATAAATGACGCACGTTTTTAATACATAAATACAAACACACGCATGCTTTTCTCGTCTGTTGTTTAACGGGAGGAATCATCTTGAGAAGAAGTTGGTGGAAATGCTATATACCTATTCATACGATTACAAATTTAAAATCGAGCATTTTGTATTGTGCATCCAATTATTGTTGCGATGATGATGGTGGAAGAAAAAAAAGGAGTGCGATTTTACAATACATTATTATTGCAACGGTATCTAATATCTTCATTACTACTGACAATTTCAATTGAATTGTCGCTTCCTTTTACAACAGGACAATACATTAGAAAAGAACACATGAAAGTGACCATATTTGCCTGTGAAACCACTGCAATCTAACACACTGTGTGTAATTAATGGTCATCACTCCTTTGTGCGAATTCGTTAACCTATAATTATTTCTACCCTTAATAACTATGTACTTGTGAAGAAAAAAAATTAAAATCTAGTTGTTATTTTACACATCTTTTGTTTCAAGAATTTCAATGATGCTTTTTCAAATACAATATGTTGCATTAATTGGATCGCTAATTATTTATACATCATTATCTTCTTCTTTTTCTTCAATTATAATGACACATTTTTAACTTGTTTAAAAATGATATATAGGTTTGAAAATTGAAATAATTTTAGAATTAAAATTATTAATAATAACAAATTACTAATGAGTTTTTACTTTGAGCTACTAGAATGTCGTTTACATACAACACGCAGAGAATGCGAAACGAAATAATAATTAGTAGTCAAGATGAAAGCGTCCTGAATGCAATCAGCAAATAAATGTCATTGTATTTAGGAAAAAAGACCAACATCGTAATGATTTGACATTTCAACCTTTTAAATTTCCTTTAATTGGCAACCGTTGTTTTTATTACCCGTGCAGTACAAAGTACACCATCAGAATATGAAATGCATTCATACAAATGCATTTATGCACCTACCCACATAGGCCACATAAAGAAAAAAAACTCTTTACTTAAGAAAGTAATTAATATTTTGTTTGATTCAAAGAGTTTTTTTTATAAAGCAACATCCTTTCTCTTCCACCTGTCATTCAATGCATCAAATTAGAAAGCATTGACTCATTTTCAAATAAATATCACAGTCGTAAGAAAAAATATAACAGCAGCTGTCAAGATGAGTAACACAGCATGTGAATTTTTATACACACAGCTCAACAAAGAGAGTCAGTCCGCATCTCAACAAGTTTTATTGCCCCAGGCTGATTTAATTTATAGAACAAAAACAGAAATACCTACATTTTTATTTATTTCTTCTTGGAGAAACCCTATATATGTGAGTGTTACCACGCAAATAAAACTTTTTGTTGTTATGACACAAAATAAAGCATAAAGACCAAACTTCCACTTAGAAAAGGAGAATTACAAACTAAAAGCTACAAACATATTAGTATGCATGTACATAGTTGCCGAATATGAAAACTTATAAGAACAAGTTACAGCATTTTATATACTGTTCGATTGATAGACAGTCACATAAAAAAAACTTCGTCGCGAATTTTGTGTAGGTGGCACATTTATTCCCAAATAAGTAATATTTTTTAATAAGAATTTTTTCAACTCTCATCGAGGTTTTCACTCTCCCAATATCTCACTCTCTCTCTCTTTGGCAATATAAATACTTTTGGTCAACTTTTTCAATATGAATCCGTGCAAAGCAGATTTAATAACAAGGGCTCATTAGTGAATGGTGATAATAGTGCTCAAAAAATTGTACAGAGAAAGAAGCAATGATGAGTTATGAAGTACATAGCAATTGTGGAATAACTCGTTGTAAAATGTTACTTATCTATAGAGTATATGTATATGATGATGATGGCACCATTGCCCGTATGAATAACAGTAAAAATGTTTTAATACTGATAAAGTGTAACTTGTACGATACAAGTTCTTGTATCGACGTAACTTTTCTATACATAATGCATTGAGTAATAGAAGTAAGTAGTGGTAATAGTAAAAGAAGGGAGGTTATTTGTTTAGTTAAAAGAAGATTATGCTAATATGTAAGTATACATTGTATACATACAGTTGGCATTCTACTAATTAGTACAACTTTATCAGGGAACATGTCTGATGAGAGATTTGAATTCCACCAGGAGATTATGCTGACGATGATGATGATGATGATGGTAGTATAGGGTGTATGGCGAGGTTGCTCAAGCTTCATACTATTTATCTCATCTCTCTCTGTCCATATCTTCTCTAGTAATCTTTCAAGTACAATTCTCAGTTGTCTCACTCAAGCCACTAACTAACTAGCAACTCTAGAGTGAGTGATGAATGGAACCAAAGATCTGTGATAATATTGCCCACTACTACTACTGGTTTCCTTTTTTCCCTATGTAGACTAACAGCTTTGAAAGTTGAGCTGACTCATGCACCATCACACCACCACCGCACAACACACATTTGACAATGGTATTATACATGTTATTTTATCAGTTAAACCGGACGTGGAAAATCTTTTAAAATCATCGGGAGACGGAAATTTTTGAAAAATCTTAAAAACCCGACTTTTTTCATTTTAGCCAAAAAACCCGACTTTTTTAATGAACAAAAAAATAATACAAATTTTTGACGTGCAAACGGAAAAAAAGAAAACAGGGAAAATTCTTGGGGGAAACGCGCGAAAAAAGGTCGTCATTTTTAAGCGCTAAATGTCATTCTAGAAATAATATGATTCAAGATGGAGCTAATAGCTAATGTAATAAATCAATCCCTACAATCTTGGGATGTAACGAGCACGAAAAAGTGTTCGTTTTCCAAGCTTAAGCATTTCCTAATTTTTGTGAAAAAAAACTCATACCAGTCGTGCAATGCTAATCGCATTAAACCTACTGAACCTTAAGCAACGATGCCATACTAAACATACTATTAATGTTCACAACATAATCATTTTGCTCATGATTTTGTCAAATTGGTTTGACCCTTTGCTCGTAACGTGCAGTCCCTAAAACTCACCGAGCTTAAGATGCTCGATTCGATGCGAGCAGCTCGTTTTTTCGAGTACTGGTTACATCCATATTATAATCCTTGAAAATGGCTTTTGGGGCTCCTCGAATCTGTGGAGCAGTGAGTTCAACTTTTTAAAAGAAATTTAACTGGAACTGTATGTGGTAACAATATTTTCTACTTCATCTTAATTTGATGTCACGTGTGCGTACTACGTAAATGTATACAAATATGGTACCTATAAAGTGTTGGGCTATTCGTTCCATATTGGATGTGTGTAATTAAAATGGATAGAAAAAATGACAGAATTTAACCCAAGCAGTATAAAAGGTGCATTGTATATGTTTGAACTTCATACTATGAAGTTTAAACCCGTTTTGAAATTAGATTTTCCGAAACAAAATACTGGCAAAATATACCAAAATTTTTGTTTGAAGTAGAACAAACATAAGAAAATTAGTCTATAAAATATTGAAAAAATTTGACATTTGAAAACCCGACTTTTTTCGTTACTCGTCCCCAAAAACCCGACTTTTTGGGTTCTGGGGACGTAAAAAAGTCGGGATCCCGGCTCCCGGTATCCAAAAGATTTTCCACGTCCGGTTAAAACCCCAAAAGAATTGGCAGTAGTAGAGAGACTTGATGTTACACAAAACCTATGGAAACATGAAGGTTTATTTGGCAGCACTTTTGTTCATAACGATATATATGAGATGCTGTTATTAATGCTCCAAATTTTTGTCTCTTGAGGGGTTCTTGTTGTCATTTCGACGTAACTTTACATTGTCTCTTGCGAACTCACTACTAGTTTACACATACTAGTAGCATAAATAATACATACATCCATCCATAAATACGAGAAACTACAGATGAAGGATCTCTTTATCTTAATTTGCTACCATGTAAGTTTCCTTCTTTTTCTTCTTTAACTTTGTTACAGTATTTCCATAATGATTCATAATTTTGTTGGAAAAACGGTAGCGAATTAGCAGAGCTAAAAATTGGAAATGGGTATTCAAAAATGTATAGAGTATATAGTGTGTCAGACACACTGTGTCTCTATGGAATAGAGAGCTGCACAGAGTTAGTCATTTTTATACAGGTACTGATTACTCACTCAGGAAAATTTAAAGGTTTAAAAGAAGTTTCTGATTGCGTGAGAGCATATGAAAAACAAGGAACATAATATGACAGTATAGTGCAAGTAAGATAGAACGAGAACACTGGGTAAATTTTGATGTAATTATGAATTTGATACTTCTTCACAAAATATTGATGTATCATGAATATAATCAGTAAAAGTGTATGTTACTGGAATAATTAAAATTTAGGTTGCTTAGAACTGCAGCCTTTATCATTTTTATTTTTCAGAAATTCCTCATGAACTATTATCTGCATCATATTTTTTACACAGGTATATAGGTACTCGTACCCTTTTAATAATATTTTGATGACATGACTAAGTGATGCGCACGGCATCACATTTTTTCCAGAGCACGAGCACAGAATTTCACCAAAATATCCAAACTTTGTTGTTGTATAAAATTTGTTCGTATTCGTATATCATTATTTTCCTATTTGTGTAATTTACCACCACCATCCGCGCCAACCACACAACAAAAGTTTTAAACTCTCTGGCTGCTATACATGCAACCACCGCCGTCTGCCTACTCAATTAAACGGCAGTGGCGTGATATGGTAGAGTTGTAGTGGCACTGCTTGCTTTTGAGTAGTCATGGTTGAGAACACTTGAACACTAACTATAAATCTTTAAAATAAAAAGGGTTGCTTTTGTTTTTATCTTTAAAGAGGATATGTATGGTACCATATATGTAATGCTGCATTTTTTTCTGCAGCTTTCGGCTTTTATATGATACTACAATTTAGGAGACTTATCAAAAGTCATAAAAAAATATGCCGTTAATTAAAAAGTGCAGCAAGCGATTGCGAGATTGTGTTGGAGATATATTGACGGCTTCTGTGCGATGGTGTGTACAAATATTGACTTTGTGAAAGTAGGTTACACAATGTAAAAAAAAATCTGAATGACTGCATCTATAACGTTAATTTAATTACCTGTATTTCACACAACCACCGCTGGCAGTGCCACCAGTGGAAAATGTTGCTCCGTCTGAAGCAAGAGATGAGGATGAGGTGGAAGGAGCGGCAGCGGCACCACCACTAGTACCAGTCCCAGTGGATAAAACCGTAGCACGACCTTTGTTAGACATTTTGTCGTGAGATTTGAATCGAGGCACAATGCGAAACGTTTACAAGTTTATTTTAGGTGATCAGGATACACACAATGGTGAATGAGGTCTCGATTTTACCTAAACACCGTCATGGCTACTGCAAAATACAAGCAAAATCATTGCAGTAATACAAAGAGAAAGGGCTATTTACACAAATCGGAAACTTCTCCTATTTTGATTTACTTCCGTTTCACCCTTTGTTCATAAGAATGCATGTATTTATGTGAGCATTTTTTTTGGGTTGCTTCGCTACTCCCACACCAATAAAAACAGCGAGATTCTTCAAGTAGGAGTTTATTTTGGTTGGTCGTTGTTCGCTCGTTGCCTGTGCCAATTTCTTTGAAGCTTACAGATATAAACAAGCAAAGTCACAGAAAACAACACAAGAGAGCTTGGCTCAAAATCTTATGTTGGCTCGTCCATGAGTTTCAAAGTTTCACAAAATTTAAACAATAAACTTTATCCTTGTTTTGTACAACTCCAAAAATAATGATAATACGAGCGTAAATACCGAAACACACTCCTCCGCGCACCAATGAAGGAATTTAGATGCGAATACTAAAAATGATGACGAAAATGGTTTTCTTCCAAACTGGAAGAAAAATAAGGACTCTAGGAATTACTTCTAAAATTATGGTACATCATTTGGATGAATTTTCTTTGCACAGTTTGAGTAGCTTGACAGAGAGGACTTTATACTTTATTCCATTTCCCTCTCTCTCTCTCTCCTAATGTCTCGCGCAATAAATGTTTCAATTACTACAAACACAAGTTGGTAAAGATATGGTCCATAGTACTTCTCTCTCTCTCTCTCTCTCTACTTTTAACTGTCCTTTCTCATTTTATTTTGAGTGTTCATGCAAAATCGGAGAAAAGTTCCATTTAACTACTAATCTCACACTGAAACAAGTAAATTTAATGTATATATGAAATAGACAAGAGTATTGGGCATGTTAATAGTTGTCGTCGTATTTTATTATTATCTGATTTCTTTTGGTATGTTGTACACAAAGACGACACTTGTCACAAGAGAACTCTGTCATTCGTTGAACAACGAGTCCTCCATTTTCCTCCAGATTTCACATAACTCCAGGCGAAATGATCACTTGACAACGTAATATTTTCCAGCTATATATAGACTGAACTATTACTTCTGTGCAGAGAAACTCAGTTTGCTCTTTTTTTATTTCAGTTTCCCCGAAACTTGTCATATCATCGTGCTTGTTTGAGATGCAAACAGCAACAGCAACAGCTCATATATAAATGTAGAAGTAGCAAACAGGGCAAACATAGACAGATTGCGAGAGCGACTGCGAGAAATCTTCTCCTGGAAAACAAAGAGGACGACAGGAAATGAAACCATACGACGAGAAACTTGTAATATTAGGAATGTTCTGCTGGTGGTGCTTCTACTGGACTCGAGGGTGAAAAAAAACTGGAAAAAGGTTGTTTCCTTTGGTATAACTTTTAAAAGTATATATGTAAAAAATAATGTAGGATGATATCGACGCTATTTATTGATTTACTTTATTGTAATATCGCAATTGCTAATGGTAAATGGCAATATCATCGTCCTTTTACTCATAAATCAGCAGCACTAGTAGCTGTAGTAGCATAAAATTGTACTCTTCACTGGCACACACACATCGGAAATACCTGGCAATCTCTTTTTATTTCATGGAAATCTATGACGACGACGACGATCACTTTTATTATGACTATTAGCACACATTTAAAAAAAACCCGAATAACAACAGAATAAAAAGTACACCAATCTAATGCTAACGTTGCAAAATAATCAAGGGCATCCAAGTCAATAATATTTTTTGTTCATGGTGTTATGTATCATGGTATACGGTATGATCACTCCAGCTTAGAGCAAATATCAGTTTATTACACGGAAAATTATTGGAATCCAATCCACTGCTGTAACTCAACCAAAAAATGCACTATTTTTTAAAGCTTTTTAAGTTTGTCTTCAGCTCTTCAGCTCACTTCACAGTGGTATTTGCTTCATTTACAGAAGCGTGCACACTCGGAGCAGCCACAACAATCGTACATGCTTCCTCCTCGTACTCGTGAAGCACACTGCGACACTTCACATTCAAGTCAAGGGAAGTATTCAGCAAGAATCGAATGTACGTACAATGTGTGTGCGTTGTAGACACTACTCGTAAACACACACTCACTCATACACACAAATACTCTCTCATGTTATCTTGCTCCTATATAAAAGCGACAACAAGACATGCAGTCTCTATTTTTTCTGTTGCTGCTGGTGGTGGTGGTGGTTTTGCCTTTTCGTGGAATATGCACCCCGAAAAAAAAGATAAGGTTTTTTAGAGTTTTTTCTTCAATGTTGTAAGTAGGAAGGAGAGGATGACATCAATGCTGTGATGTTCATCATCATCATTACTACTATTACCATGATCACCAACAAACCGATATGGTATGGTCCTAAAAATTACTCTCGATGACATGTTCTTGTTTCATTTTTCCAGCAGCAGCTTCAATTTTCAACCCGGAGTCATTGGGAATTCTTGACTAACTGTTACCTAACTTGGCACTATTTTTTATTATTGTCTTTGTCGACGATTTGTATGACTCGTTTCATTCCTTCCGCGTTTTCTCATCTTTGTTTTATAGCTTGTTCATGCTATTTTGTCAGGGGACTGAAAATTACACATATGCCAGCCAAAGCGGATAAAAATGTTGACGATAGAGATGATAGTGATGATGATGATACTGATAATGTGCTGCTGGAGCTCTCTCTCTCTCTCTCTTTCTCTGCAGTGAATGGTGGTGTATTTTATGACTTTCCAGCTAAAAAGCTGATTGCACAAGAGATACTACTGCTAACATTTTAACGTTATGTACCTATTAAATTGTTATATCGAATTATAAAGATATAGGGTTTGACTACTCTACTTATATAATGTATCTGTATCACTTGTACAAAAGTGCAGGGATCCGGAGATACCGAACAAAAGAACAAGTTTCTCGTTTTAACCCTTTTCAACTATACTTGCATAATATTTACTCAAGTTATAAATGTGCCTCCCTATTCTTAGTCTTCTTTTTTTGCTTGTGGACTTCTCACCAGTAAAAATTATACAGCATGCTCAGCATACACCACTATCACTATACAAAAACCTTTTCTTTTTTTTACTTCTTCGCCTTTCTTCAAAGAAAAGTGTTTCAGCTGAAAATAATGACACCGCATAGCTTTCTGCCTACCAGTTGTTGTGTCTTTGATCTGCTGAGCCTCTCCCTTCAAATGAATGTATAGCTATTCAAGTGTATTATAAAATTATTATAATATTCTTTTTTCCTTTGTTCGTTGAACTAGTAGTTGAGTAGCTAAAAGCGTCCGTTTATGTGTGTGATGTGTGACGCAATCCGTGAAAAACGCTCATGTAAAAATAGAGACCAGTGGTGGCAGGCAAATGTTGTTACTGCTTTTTGTTAATATCAATCTATTATGTATACAGCAACATCTTACAAATCTAGCCCAAACCCTATTACAATTTACAACCTTTTTCGCTTTTGGCTGGTATCAAAAATATTTACGTTTACAAAGCCGGCTTAAGAGGGACACGCATATTATATTATTTTGCCAGACATCCATGCATGCGAATTCAAAATACTATACTTCTTATCCTCCTGCTGCTACTGTGTACAAAGTTTAACAATTTTTGTTGTTTGGTAGGCATGTAAAGTTCTTTTTCCCTTGATGTATTTATCAGCTTGAAGCACACTAGATATTATGTGCATATAAAATAAGCCATTTGCAGATTTTAAATGAGAAGAGCTGATAATTGCTAATGCTTTCTGTTGCCATTGCCCTCTGTATTTTTCTTTGAACTTGTTCACTTTTCTTGCATGATAGACGCATATTATCATCCCGTTTTAGGGGTTTAATAATTGTAGGAGTAGCAACTAGCAACGGAAAATGATGAGAAAAAGGGTTCAGCAAAAGAGGGAATGACACGGACACGCAACAAAAAAGGATTGTTTTACATTTCTTGTTACGACAAACGCCGGAATGAGAAGACGAAAAGGAATGAAAATTTTTTTAACAGCCCAACACCGAACGTGTCATTGTCGACAGAACGCACATTCGAGCAAGATACACAAAGTCACACACACTTGCACAATTCACTCTCAACTATTCAAATAATTTTTTTCTTGTGTTGTTTTGTAGTTCGTACGTATGCCAAAATGCCAGGAGGAGTGATGATAAATATTCAAGGAATGTGGCAATTGGCAAAATCTTTGGCAACAAAGCAGCTCGAGACAAATGAACGGAGATATGGAGGGAGAGAGAAATAAAAAAATAAAGGGATTATCGAGGCTGCGGGGTTGGTTTTGCTACTTGCCAATCTCCCTCTCTGCTCCACGTTTGTTCTACTTGTTATTCTTCTTCTTTGCTCTCAACAACTAATGAAGGCTTACTAAAATTGAATGATGATTTATCATAAAATAAGAATTGGAAATAGAAGATGTTCGTCAGAGCTCTATGTACTTTTTTTTCTTTTTGTCGTCCTTTTTCTTATTGAGCTACTCTAACAAGTAATCTAATCAAGTTTTTTTTCAAGTTTATCATTTGCTACTACACCACTGGTTTTTTTTTTGGATGAGAATGCCGAAGAAAAAAAGATACTTGTGTGCTTACTTTGTTTTTTTTATAAAGAGGATCGTAAGCGACAATCCTTTGCCATTAAAAGACAGCGTACATATAATAGCGAGCAGCGTTTTTTGTTTTTCTCCCTCTCCTTCTTTACGTCTCTCTATACATTGAACAAATAATAATAATACAACAGTCGCATTATAACAACAGTAGTACCAAAGAATCGCCCTGGTCGTCGTCACCAACCACACTACCATCGTTGCCGACAATCACAATGCAACTAAGCTTGTTTCAAATATCTCCTGTGCAGAAAAAGGGAATTGCCTACATTATTATTGCTGGTCTCCTAACTATACCAACATTATCAACATAATATACAACTCCCTGTCTAGTCACTTCAACTTATTAGGCAGAAAAAAAAACTTCAGGAAAAAAAGCGAAGAACACAAGAGAGCGAGTTGCTATTAGCAACTTGCTATTGCTGCTCAAGTGAGCCCACACATTGCATCACATGGAATCTTCACTCACGCACTACAATGCCATTCCTTCAAACTTCAGCAAACAGAGTAGTGGTAGCAAACCAACGAAACTCCAATCACTCGTTCAACTTGCTCCTCGTGCCTCCTTACTACATTTACCTTACACCCATATAATATACACAATATATAGTGTATATTATCCACACAATACACTATATAATAGCAACTTACATTTACACGCTTCACTCATGTTTTTTTCTTCTCCTTCTTTCTGTCTCCTCAAAAATTCCTAACTTTTAGCATGACGAGATGGATGATGGTGAATATAGTGGTTGGTTTCTCTCTCTCTGGTCTGTACATATGGTTGCTCCTTTTTTGACTCACCACTTATTTCTTCTCCCATCACAGTATCAACTTGTTAGTTTTCCTTCTTCTTCTTCTTATTATTATTATTATTACTCCTACATTTTACACGTACGCATATCATATATTATGTACATTGTGCATGTACATATTAGTATATATCCATAACAAAAAAAAATGTCGATTGCTGTTGGTCTTGCTGCTAGGTAACGTCGACCTGCATTGCATTAAGGGCACACACCAACAAACGCCATCGCAACAATAACAATCATCATCATCATCACACATCACCACCGGCCTAGTCCTGTTTCCTATCACAAAGCAACAACAACGGCAGAGCAGATGCACGAGGAGAAATGTAAGCGTGTAATCTCACTGAAGAGACCACACCAGTCAGCCATATACTAGACGCAAAAAGAGCTGTGTGTTTGAGACCAGCAGGAAGTTTTTCCAAGCTTACTACATAATATTGCCATATCAGAGAGAGGCAAAACCCATTTTCATTCTTAATACCGCATCACACACAGACATCATCCATTTTTATATTGTTCTTGTGTAGCTTTATTATATGAACCACCTTCCTGAATACAATAATAAAAGTAATGAATGATATTGTTATAATAGCAACAAAGCTATTTTCTTCTCTCTTCTTCTGGTCCGGAGAAATATACTGGCATACATACTTTATAAATAAGTAGATATGTACACGCACATATGCATAATACATTTTCGCATTTTTACTCTCACACACTCACACTCTAGTTTCCTTTTCCCTCCTGCTGCTAGTCAACTTTATCACACGCAGTTAGTAAGTACAGAATGTTTATTGTTTTACTTGAGCATATTTTTTATATTGACTGGAGACTGAGTGACTAAAACTAATTCTCACAAAACGTAAGACCACCGCCACCACATAATAATAACAACGCAATGGAAAATAGCCAATGGCAAATGGTGGTATTATATTATGACGGAATAGTATAGAATTATTGTTAAAACTGAAAAAGAGAAATAATAGTACAACACAAAGTATAAAGCAAAAGAGGGATTTATGTATGCATCAGTGGGTTTACAACCCACAGCTAAGTATATAAGGCTGCTTTGATCCCGTGCTTCTGTGAAATTGTCGTTTTGCTTTTTCGTTGTGACGTTAAAACACACAACTCATTAACAAAAATGAGAATAAAAATGTAGATAAAGCTTTTTTTAAATAAACAATAGTGCAGATAAGCTTAACTTAACGGAAACCCCCCTTGGGGGACCGGGGTCCAACTCGTTGGAATCCTTTACATGCGCGATATCGCAAATGAAAGCTCTTTCTTAAACCTTTACTTTTAAGTAAACAAGAAATGTAAATATATGCAGTGAAATGTACCCCCTGAGACGGGACTGGTTGGTATAGAAAGTCAACCTAAAAAACAACCTGCACTCTTTTACAACTATTCATTTTTAAACGATTTTGCCCTTTTTGTTAGGATTATTAAAAGCACAGCAATGGTCCTATATTACACTATTACTTTACAACAAAATATTATTATTATTATTATTACTAGCATAACATATTTTTACATGCATGCATTAACATTCACACGCACACAGAAAATACCAGACTGTGGTGCTGGCAGTGTGTGGCAAGTGGCAGTACACCCACGACAGCCACGCAGTATGACATGCTCACCAACTACTACTAATACTGCTACGCAGGAATACGCACTTTTATCCACAAAATGTAATATGCTCCATATCATCGATACTAAATAAAAAGTAAAACGAGTGCTTTCACACTCCAGTCTTTTCTCCTCTCTTTTTCTTCTAATGTTTCTCAATGTTGTCGACTAATGTGTTGGAGCGAAAAGAGAAGAAAATTTTTAAGCTGGGGGTAAAAGAGCCTTCATCTCACACATTTATTTCTCGTGTTGACCAAAAAAATACAAATGAAGTACATTTTTTCCGGTTGATTTTTTTTCCTTTTTTTCTGGAAACCCAAGAAAAAAAATCCTACACGTCCATTAGGACGCACGTTATTCTTCGTTTTTATGTTATCCACGGAACATGCACTACATGCAATCGTATGTACGTTCGTCTCCACATGTATGCATTTCGGGGAGAGTTTTCTCTGGAGATTATATTATATGCTGTACTTACTTTTTGCTTTCCTTTTGATAAAGTGCCACCACCACAACAACGCTTATATAAAAGTCTTGGTAGTAGTAACGGTTATTATCATAGTGAAATACAAATTGGGCAGGATTGTGACTGTTGTACAGTAGTCAACATTATAAGCAACAAAACATATCGGAGGAAGAAAAAATACCCAACCTAACGGTTAACAACTTACATGGCAGAGCAGACTAAACCAGACAGCTGCAGTGAAAAGAACATGATGTAACGTATTTTGAAACGTTTGGATTCTTTTTCTCTCTTCCTTTTCTTTCTCCCTCCCTCCCTCTTGCATGCTCACTTCACTTGTCTAAAGGTCTGCTCTCACTCACACATCATACGTGAAAATCATGCATTACTTTTCTCACTACTGTTGCTGGAGGCAGCCCGATAACGTGCACACAAACAAATGCAGATACATACATAACAAAACTATACTTTTTTACACCACCACCATCATTACTTGGGTTTCTTTTCTCTACTTTCCCCTTCAAAAACGCTATTCCACAAAAAAAACTTCCAAGTAGTGTGTTTTGATGATTGCATTTTACTTGCACTGAAAACAACTTTATGAGAGAGGGAGAGAGAGAGAAATGAAAAAGAGTGCCGGGCACTGGTCCCAATGCACCATCATCATTTCACTTTCAGAGAGTAAAATGATACCGGCACAGAAAAAAAAGAAAAATAGGCACACAGACTGTGTTTCCCACAAAATTATAACCAGCAGCATGCAGTATACTATCAATCATCGTGCAAGTTACTTATTTTTTACGCAAACCTAAATACAAAAGGATGGAAACTCTTAAATAGAAACGTAGCAGCGTTACTTCATTGCAAAGTACTTCATTGCAAAGTAGTTTTATCGAATGAAGAAAGGGAGAAGAGAGAAAAAAACGGACGTGGCAGGCACCGATGAGATCTAACACACAGACAGACATTTTTTTGTAATTTTTTTCAACAGGAAGGGGGAAATGTATGGGTACAATTGTGGTAAAGAGCAAAAGTTACATTTGTGTGCTTATCACAGACGTATAACCTTTTTCATTTTGAAGCACAAGTGGAAGAGGAAGCATAGTAAGCTAAGCAAACGTAGTGAAAGAAACTGTGTACATAATGCAACGACGAATTTCTTTAGAATGAAAAGAGAAGAAGAAATAAAACGCAAAGTAGAAAACAAATCGCTGCAGTAGTATATAAGGCCTCTCTTTTCCTATTTTATGCTGTGCTTTGAAGCAAATAAGTAAAGTTGTTGGAAAAGTGGAAAAAATTGGAAAGCTTTTGGTTTGGAGAACTTGAAGTCTACACATTTTTTGCTTCGTTTTTCTGTTTTTTTCTTTTTTTTTCTTTAAACAAGCGTATAGAATATTGGTTGAGGGAAGGCTTTACTTGTTTCTACTGTAACACGTACAAGGACACGGTATAAAAAAATCAGCGTGTTTTACTTTTGTTTTTGTGTGGATGTTTTTGTAATGTAATGCAATGAGATGAGAGGAAGAAGAGAGAGCTGTAGAAAAAGAAAATATATATCAATGCTGCAGGCTCTTCTTCTTTTTTCCTGCCTTGTGATTGCCTCGCGCGCTTAAGAGCATTGCATACTACTTGACTACTCGATTTTTTCCTGTAAAACATGCAGTTTTTCTTTGAACTTATGTATGTTTTGTGTTCTTGTGCTAAACGAAAAAAATTGAACAATTGCGAGTATGGGGACCATAGATCGTCATGCTAACATCGATATATATTTTTTTGAACCCTTTGCTCACGTATCAGGTTCCCTTCTTATGTGAAGTAAGTGGACCACAAAACCAATACTGGCATATTCACATCGACACCCCATCCCTAACTCAATGGTAAATACTTTAATTGAGGACCCCTATAAGGTTGAAGGTGAACAAGGGAAAAATATAAACTCATAAAACTACGATCGTCATTCTACAGTAACCAAAACTGTGTAAACGAGAATCGACAAACTGTTACAAGCTTTTCAAGAAAAAAAATATTATAGAAAAAAGGATACAATCATGTATGCTTATAGTACTTTATAAATTGGCAGGAGAGATATATCTTGATGATTCATGTTCATATGGTCTGACGAGACTCCAGAATAAAAGTGGAAATGCATATATGTAAGTAAATATCTATGGATTTTTTTTACTACCGCATCGCCTCTGTGAAACTGCATAATATTTATACAAAAATGAATGGATCTTGTGTACATGAATGAGAACAGCAACAATTTCAACGCCACAACTAGAACAAGACGAGATCAAGAAACATTGCAAGTGATGAATACATTTTTACAGGTCATTCATAAAATTTTCCTCAACGCCATCAACATGTACATGAACTATGCACACCTAGGGAAGACTCTCCATTTCTATGTAGAATGCAGTGCATTCAATGCACCATAATACATGTTAATAATACAAACCAAATACATAGGTATACATGGCTCCTTGTTGACTTTGCGGTTGTAAAACCGGCCGTGTGAGAACCAGGGCGAAAAAAAATCTTGTTGAATTGCTGTAACTTCCCCATAGCATTATTATATTTCTTCACTGTATTACTGCGAGAACAAGAAATCCTTATGTTTTTTCTTTTGATTTAAATTTTAATGAATATTGTATGCAAGTTTTTGCAAGAGTAATGCAAAGATAGAAACATGAAATGTTTCTCTACTTGCGTTTCATTTTTCTCTTTCAACAGACTTTGCTAACTACTTACATTTAATACTGCCATGAGTCATGAATTACACACGCAAATTCATTTGTACATTTTACACTGCTGTTGGCATCGGTGGTGCCTAGACCGTGTATTAAATCACTTGCGTGTCCAAATGGAAAGAAAGAACGAAGACACGACGACAGAGAGAAATGTCCTATATCACTTACTTCATCTTCAAAAAAAAATATATAAAATATCCTTCTTCTTGTACTTTCAAAAGCATCATTGTTCTCTACTTTTTTGGTCTCCCACTTGACTAGTTTGTTGTTGGTTTACCAACAACAATTCATCCTCTTCTTGTTCTTTTTTTTCGCTATATATCATCCTGTAAAAATACAGATGAACGTTTTGTATATAGATAAGCAAAAGAACAATGGTAACGCCAACTCATACGTTTTAAAGGTGAATGCCAAGACAAAGTTTCAGATGAAATTCATACAATCAACCGAAATATGTATTCCTATATTATACTTGCATAATATATTGCCACGAGCATAGTCAAAGTTTGGTTCAAGGTACAAAAAGTAAATGTAGAATGTGCACTCATCTTACAAACACACAAGCAAGAGAAGCACATAAAAATCAAAAGGAGTCTTCGTAAATAGGTGACTAAACTACTACAAAGTCAATTTTTATGTATGTACATATTAGTATATCAAACGACATTCATTTATGTATATATTTTGTACCCCATCTAATTGTTTAAAGAGCATCTGGTTTGTTGGTACAACAGTTTTCAAAAATATGCCTGTTATTATCCGAATGGTTCAAATATAACGCTTTATTTGTGTTGTACTGCGCGACAGTTAAGTTTATTTCCAAATCTGAAAATGGAGCTACATGACTTGCTGGCTGTTTCTCACGCAGAGTGCAAAGTGAAAAAAAATAGTCGAGAAAAGAAAAAAGTCAGAGGTGAAGAAAGAAGTGGCAAAATAGTAGAAATCCTTTTATTTTCGTTTCTCGCATGTTTCAAGACAACTGACTTGAGTTTCAACCCAGCAGACTCGTACGATTACATAACATTTACATGCATCATTATCTTGTCATTTGTTTACATGGAGAATAAACTGAGTTTTTTTGTATACTACACATTATGTGTACAGAGTTGGCAGCTTTTGAGATAGAAATCCATTTGGTTTAGATTTAGAACAGAATGCGGAGTAACAAATTAAAAAGGCGTCTGTGTGTCTTTCTCTGTACAATGTTTGTATAATATTGTTTCCATTTCTCTGTCATTCGCACCAGCACCATTAGTATTCGCATACTTGACATTGAGAGAAAAATAGGGAAAAAATGTGACGCTTTTTTTAATAAGGTTACAAAAATAATCAGTTTTCTAACCAAAAACAGAAAAGAGTTAAATTACATCCAAAAAAACAATACAATTTGGTTAGCCGAAACTCATTAAAATATACTCTTTTTACTATTAAAGTACAAAATTGTTACAAAAAATATTTTATTTTAAATCTACTCAAAATACGTAAAATCGTATAAATTTGTATACAAGTTGCACAATACAAACATACATATTTGTACTTCATTATATTAAGTCTATTCATTTTCAAATCGGATGATCATACAACGAATCAACAAAAAGTTGTTTAAATATACATCAAAGAAAATGGGTTTTGGATGCCATATGTGAAGACATCGTTTTCTGCTTTATAAAACCTACTATTTATAAATAAGTAAGAAAAGCCAAGCTCGATACTTTGGGGAAAGGAGCAAGAACAGAATTATTGTATTTGTGAGGATTTTTTCCATATTTTTTTGTTAGTGCCAGTCTGGTGATATTTGCGTTTTCAAATGTGTAGTAGCTATACTGCATACTTTGCTCTTTACGCAGTAGTGCAATAAAAGCGTCATTTAAACAAGCACACGCACTTATGCGTTTTGACGTTTTCTCCAGACAAAAAGTTTGAAGTAAGTTCAGCACAACTAAGATAACCAATGTAGTAGAGAACATAATAGACTATGTGTGTGTGTTTTTTGTCGTGCCGAAAGTTTGGACGGATTAAGGAGTGTGTAATCGTCAGAGGGAAACAATTCCTCTTCCAACCATACTACTCGGCGTTGAAATGTTCCATATTATGCATGCACAGTTGTTGCAGCAACTGTGCTTAAGTATGTATACATATTATATGAAGCTTCCAACAACTGCATATGCTCAAGTGGCACACATACTGCAAAGAATAAGAAAGGATAATATGAGAGATTCAACAATCTGGAAAAATATGTGATTTGGCTTAACTAAACGGAAAACAACCCGAATTTTTTAAACACAAAGAAGGAAAGAATATTTCGAGAGGACTTTTATTCTTATTATATTACATAGCTTTGAAGTAATTTTTAAGTTGATGGCAAAAAAAGTCTGAGCGTAGGAGGGGACCAAGCTAAAGGCACCCTGTGTAACTCATTTATACAAGCTGAAAAGAAGTGTTCATCTATTATTTGAACAAGACAGGAAGCATTTTTTTCAACAGGAGGAGGGTAGTATTCAACAAGGGTCATTCAGTCTTTACATAAATGTCTAATATATGTTGTGTGCAGTGCGCTTGAAATAATACCAGCAGCATAGCAGCAGTACCAGCAGCATCATCACATCCCCATACCATTTTTCAATAATGGAACAAGTCCTAATAAATAATTTACATAACGAGATTTTTGTGTACTTTTAAAGGGCATTCGACTAGCAGCAACAGCAGGATGCTATACTATTGTTGTATAAGTTAGACGCTGGTGATATTCTGGAGTTTCTAGTAAATTTGGAGTTGCTCGGACATTTCTCTATCTCTCCCCTTATCTCTCTGCAGTTTTTGTAAAAACCACCAAGTCCAGCGAGTACTTGAGATTCCTTAAAAAAGAATCTGGTCAGTAGAAGAGTATGTAGGATTGAAATCATACATTCCAAACAAAAATCTGTGGCATCTCCCTATGTGCATGCTTGAGTTATAGGGCAATGAGCAAGACTATTCCTGCAGAATAACATACATCATAATAATATAACCCTTTTGTTACCATTCCACTCCAATCCCCTTGCATACCAGAACACGTACTGTATTATTTGCTGTGTGTATACTAAAATGCAATCCTAGCATTCGTTGCAGTGCAACAAATTATCAAACACATTTTTTACCCAGAATATAAAAACCAAGAAATAGTTGTCATGTAATTCACCAAAGAAATACATGAAACGTCGGAAAATATGAGAGATGAATATAATATGGTTTAACTGACTAGCTCAAAAAATTAAGATTGAAATGAATTTTTTTTCTCTGTTTCTTGAGAGTCTAGTATGTCACCATTCATCCTACTTATAAAATGCAGACAAAAAAGTAATTTTTGAAAAGAATATTTAGAAATGTATTATTAAAGAGCATGGCTCGGGTAACATGGTATGATCTCCAACTGCAAAAGTGATTTCTTTTATGCTAAAATGTAAGAAAGGAACGTACACGGTTGCCACACTACAATACTTTTTCTTGTAACAAAACCAGCAAAACTCCGGCCGTTAACGCGGCTGGAGCTGCAAAAATATTATCAGGAAGTCTAGAGCTCACTCAGTCAGTGAAACAAAAAATTACTGTGTGTGTGTGTGATTGTGATTCTATTCTCCTTTTTTCCTTCAGTTCTTTCCCTGGGCACAAAAAAAATCGTTTAGTTTCCTTCTTTCTTTTTTTCCCTTAGTCTTGTCATCATCATCATCATCATAGTCACGGTTACCATACATTTTCGCTTTTGACGCTATTCGTATCCTTTTGTGCCTCAGTTAGTTTTTTTTCGTCTCTCCTTCTCAATCTTTTCTTTGAATGGTTGTCTCACTCTTCTCCAAACTTAAAAGAAATAGTAGAATTTTCTCACTTATACTTCAGCATTTAAACACACGACAAGAAAATCTACCATGTTTCGTCCTTCGTTACTTGTGCTTCCTAAGCTCTGCTTAGATTACAAAGAGTGCGTCGTACAGTATTTTTTTCAATATCCAGCAGTCTTATTTTCAGCACAGTAGCATCCTCCTACACAATGCCTTTTACTATTATTATTACTCTTCTACAGCCTCAGCTTTTGCATTGTTGTTCAACGACATTGTCAAAATGTATGAAAGAGAGGAAGAAGCATACATAATATATATACGTACGTAAGACAGAAACTAAAAAATGTGACGAAAACAGGAAAATAAAATAAAATAAAAATGGATGAAAGAAACAAAAAGAATACAAATTCTCAGTTTTGTTTAACAATTTTTATGTATTACTACACTTGTGTTTATACCTATGTACATGACATTCCAATATCGCTCCAGTTATTTCATTTTCACGTAGTTATGGGATTGATGGAATGAGAAACTTGCCTATTGACGATCATAACGATTATACAACAACTGGTACGATGCCAGACAGGTAGGTATGAAAATGTGTGCCGACATGCATACTTCCTACCTACTTGTGCAAAAAGATAAAGTCTTCAACTACACGTGCAAAAAGGTTTTATCCTATCGAAATTTCATACTAATTCACCGTCATGCACCACAGATCGATTCACAATTCGCAATACAATTTTTTTATTACAAATTCTTTCATTCCACGTGGTATAAATGTTGTCCCGGTTTTCTTTTGTTCTATGTAAATATATTCATATTCATGGATTGAATGTTGATTGAGAGCATAAAAGTGAAGAATGAACATATGATGTGAAGTTGGTTGTCAAGATTGCTTTTTAATTGTCAACTACCTAAGAAGGAAATTTAAAACAAAGTAAAGGCTTTCTACTGGAAATGATGAAGTAACAAAAAACGGAAAGAAAAACGAAGAAAACACTTTTGCGGTGGTGTTTTGTCTTTTTCTTTCTAACATCTCATGTTTACTTAGAAAGAAGAAGAAAATAAAACTGGATGAAAGAAGTTGATACTATGTTCCAGTATAATACTTAAACCCTTTTTCTATTTATTTCACCTTTCTTTCCCTTTCATATAATATGCTCTCCCTCTGCTTCACTGTGTTAAGTCTCTATTATCCTCTTCGTTTTATGTTGTTAATTAAATCAGGGAGATAAAGGAGAAGAATTTGTAGACCAAGAAGCAGAGAAAAAATCTGGTCTTCTCTATTGCAAGAGAAAATTTAATAAGAACGATGAAATGGGTAAAAGAGAAGGAGGATGCTCATCCATTCATGACTAAATTGATTACGGAGGACAGTGTGGATGCGTGGCTACGTATTTATGTATGTGGGTATTGGGTTTTATAGTATACACACATAAAGATATACATACCTAGTCACATTTTTTTGAGCTCATACAAATATCTTCTTTTTTTTGTGTTTATACCTACATATCTGCATGTGGGGTACTTCCACTTGATGATGCTGTCTCCTTACTTCTAAGGAGAAGATTCCTTTGTTAGTGAGAAGTGAGAAGCACGAGTGTTCCAACTAAACCTCAAGCTAAATAATGCACTACTCGAAGTAAGACAGTGTTATGGGTCGTGGCCTCAGGATGTATTATTGAATTGAATGAGGATAGGAATTTTTCTTGGTCCTCATCGTTTGGGAAGCAGAAGAGCATAGACATAAGGGCGTACTTGAGTATGAGGAGAGCAGGGAACAAGACCCATTGTTCATTTGCTCATGTGGCTGAACAGTTGAAGATGTATACGAACTATATATAGACTTTGCAGAGCAGTATTAGCAGCACAGCATTTTTTTATCCTTTCATCGTCGAGAGGTCCGGAGGAATAGTGGAATGAAGGGGCTTGGTTTCTTGTTGACTTTTTAAACTACTGCCAAAAGTCTTTTGTTATTGTGGTTCTCTTGTCAATTTTCTCTTATATTCTTACCAGGACCAAAAAGTCAATATCTTGGGAGAATGACTGTACAAGAGCGAGAAGATAAAGACTTTTCACTTTATTATGTTATTCTTATTCTCTTTGTGAAAAAAATGTATACATTTCACATTTTGCAAAGTTATTTGCAAGTCATCCTTCCATTCCATCCGCTGAGCGAGACAGAGAAAAGAGAGCAAACAAGGTAAACTATATGAGTTGTGTTTTGCAATTCTAGCCAGCCACAATGTAAATAGTGAGACACTGTTGCTATCCACCACCGCACCAAAAGGAAACGTATGTATATATTTACAAAGAAAGAAAGACTTCAGGGTAGCAAATAGCAAAGTTGTTGCGAATAAATGGCAAAGTGTTCGTTCAGATGTGGCTTGGCGGAGAAGCTGATACTCCAACTATTTAAGAGACAAGAGAATGTAGATAGGTATATAATATGTAGATAGTAGGGCATCACCAACATAGTACGCTATATATATGAGGTAAAAGATGAAGGCACTTTAGAAAATGGAAAGTTGGAAACTGGATACATTGGAAAAGGAAACAAGAGGTATGTTGTTGCTCTTGATAGTTGCACAGAGGAAGAGGAGTAGGAGGAAGGATGAATGGGATTCTCGTAGTAGGAAAATGTAGTGCATTGGTTCAGTGGAGAGCATCATTGCAAATTGAGTTCCTCTTGATATTGTGCGGCCACATTCAACTAGAATTCACTACTACTACTCTACTATATAGTGGTTTTGCTGGTGCCGCCGCTTTTATGCTCCATGCAGTTCATGCTGTTGATAGCGATGAGCAGTACGTGACCTTATTATTTGCATCGTGTGCAAACAAAGCTAGCCAGAGAAGAATGGATGAGCTGAGGCTTTGGCGTACAAGAAGAAGAAGAAGCATGTGAATTTACTAGCAAAGATTCAGAGAGAGATAAGAATCATATATTTGTCTCTGTAGGAAGAGTAATATGTTATTAACAATAACAGTTATGGTGCCAGCGTGTGTAGGAGTTGTGCACACAAACGAAAAGTGCATAACAAGAATAATATAGCATCAGGCGAGCATCATGAAAATAAGTTCACAGGGACTCAGAGAACCATCAAGTCGAGCTTCACGTATGATGCATATCTAAACAATATGATTTCTCCGATTTTTTTTATCCATTCACGTTTTAGTATTATACATTCCATTACTACTAATAATAAAATAACATTGCAAACAATGCAATTGTGCTGTGTGTTTACTACAGAAAGAAATGAAAGTAAAGCGAGTTACTTGACCTCTGGTGGTGTGCGATTTTCGTTTTAAGATTGGTCATTAAACCACAGATCATATCTCTTTCATCAGTATTCTATTCTCATATTTTTTTGTTGTATTTTCTGGTTTCTGGCTTATGCTTGTCTTCTCTTGTCATGCTAAACATACTACATACCTACATAAGTAAGTAGAATAGACATGCAAGTTTAACATTATAATATGAACACCTACATACATAAAATAAATCTATCATAGATCATCCGGTGATATGAATTCTAATTCACTCAATATCCATAATATGATTACTGGCGTATTTAAGTGGAGTTCCTTTGTGATCACTGATCACCACCATCATCTTGAAATGGTAAACGTTTCCTGTGTGTCAATCATCCAACTCCATCATCAGCAAAATCATGATCATCATTATCATCACCGTGTTAACATCTGCAAGCATTACGCCGGCTCAATCAATTTTTAACGCATAATGTTAGCGTTGGCAAATAAGAGCACGCTCTTTGACTCTCATTTCACTACTCCTTTTTATTTCATTTGCTTCCCCCAAGAGATATAAATCAAACATGAAGTTTCGACGAATTGAACTTTTTCATTTTGAAAATTGACAGGATAATTTATTACAATCCTGATGCCACTTCTCAGCTATATCTTTCGTCTGTGATCCTGAGCTTTTTTATTATTGAGCCGGATAACAAAGTGACATTATTATTAGGTATTTTCTCTTTTTGTTGTTGTTCTCATGTTGTTTTTGTTACAGTGACATTATTATGCGGATGCGGAGGCGGCAACGTGGCACGGTAGGACATGCACGTATAAGAACCAACTACGTTACAAAACATGAAAGTTGTACACTTTGAGTTGAGGAATAAGTATCTATTGCGAAAAATAAGGAAAAGTTTTTAAGACAACTACAATGTTCAAAGTACTTGAACAACAGGAATGAAAAACTCCTGATCTTGATCATCGCCACGAATCGCCAAATTTTTTTTAACACCCGACCCCTACTGACACCCACGAACGACGAAAATGGAAAATTCGAAAATACTGAATGGTCAGACAGATAGTCCTCTCTTATCAAGGGGCGTCGTGTACGCGACCTAATATTTTGTTTGTGTGTCTGTCGACCAGACCAGGTGGCCATCCCAAAGGTCAACTGATAATAACTCAATAAACGTTTCAGACTATTATCATCTGTTTTCTTCAATTCGTAACTCTAGTCAATATACAGTTTGGTCAAATTTTTCAAAAGCAAATTTTCTTTACATTTTTGCGGTGTGGTGAAGGGCAGCTTGTTTCATTGACACTAAAGCATGGGTAGTGTAGAAAATATGAAACACAAGTGTAATTTTGGGTCTGAATAAAGATGATCCTTTCCCTAAAGAGGAATAGAAAAGTTTCTCTTTCAAATACCAGCAGATGCTTTTCTAACGAACCTATTTGGTTTAAGTTTGATGTGCGCGTACAATTAAACAACGGCTACTACTCTAATCATTTTGAACCAAATCCTTTACCTCTGGATTACGATGACGATGCCATATACATACTGACTGATCCTTCGAAAACTACCCATGCATACATCACAATGAATGCTAGAACACAATGTTTGTCTATTAATCTTACTCTTGTAATTTACCAATGGATGCTGCAAAAAAAGCCCTACCTTAGGCCAACTTCAATTAATTTGGTTGAAAGTAGCAAAACATATTTGCTCTACATCTACAATAGCCTTTTCCACCCTTTCTCTCTTCTCCTTCTCGTTTCAACTTCCACTTGTTTACTGCGTTACAGCAATTTATTAAAAATTCATGATAAATGATTCAAGTTGTTTTCAAACATATGCTCGTGATTTCAGATTAATAAATGACTTTGATCTTTCTGCGCTCCATATATTTGCTTCAGCAAATAAACGACTAACATAAAACGTTGCATTTTGCTTATGTACCTTCATTACCATATCTCAAATTGTAGTGTGCTTAGACATACAGTATATTTTGCCTGGCTGGTTTAATAATTATTGTTCTCAGCTATGATTCTCTATATTCTCTTATAAAGTCAACATAAAACTTGGAATTATCATGAGCACGGACATAATTAAATTATATGTATTTTAGTAATGTTTTCAGGGGTCCGCCAAAAAAGTGTCTATTTTACGAATTAGTAAGGACCAGAGCTGGGCAGGCCACCGGTGGCCAACGGCCTAAAGTGAGGCCACCTAAGCCACCGGCTACCAGGTGGCCTAAAATTTGGTCGGTGGGCGGTGGCCTGGTAGCCTAAAATTTGATCGGTGGCCGGTGGCCGGTGGCCTGATAGCCTGGTGGCCTAAAATTTGATCGGTGGCCGGTAGCCTTCGGCGGCCGCCCAGCTCTGGTAAGGACACATACTTATTACTTATCTCATGTGTCCCATAGGCTCAATTTCAAAAGTCAACGAAAACATTGGCATGTGTAAGTATGTGTGCACATGGATAGTCCCTTGGATTTATAATGTGGTTAAATTTTGCCATCGAATTATGTGTCGATATAATATATCTTGAATGTATATTCGATAACAAATATTTACTTTATATTAAACTCATTGTAGACGGTTCGCTATGAGAACCCTGCTTTTATAATAGATGATCCAGATCCACCATCTGCAAAACGAAACTACTGCGCTAAAGCAATCAACAACGTGGCAGAAACCCTTCCCTCAAAATATTTGCTTCTATCATTTAAAAGTAGGTTTCGAACAGGATGATTTGGTGTGATGGTGGTAGAATTTCTTTGTAGAAACCGACAAAATAATCGATTGCTGTCATTGACACGACACACAAAAAAAAGAGTTTTATTTTGACATCTTTTCTCTGTTATTCTTTTCATCTATACCCATTGTTACAAA